>CAUYQU010040685.1:0-38022 GCA_963574635.1 Cheracebus regulus
TTTTTTCAAGGTTCTTAGTTTCTTTGCATTGGGTTAGAACATGTTCTTTTAGCTCACAGAAGTTTCTTATTACCCACCTTCTGAAGCCTGATTCAGTCATTTCATCACACTCTGTCTCCGTCCAGCCTTGCTCCCTTGCTGCTGAGGAGTTGTGATCCCTTGTTGGAGGAGAGGTGTTCTGGTTTCGGGTGTTTTCATCCTTTTTGCGCTGGTTTCTTCCCATCTTTGTGTATTTATCTTCCTGACGTCTCTGTAGTTGCCTACTTTCAGATTGAGCCTCTGAGTGGACATCTAGTTTGTTGATGATGAAGTTATTTCTGTTTCTTAGTTTTCCTTCTAACAGTCTGGCCCCTCTGCTGTAGGACTGCTGAGGTCCACTCCAGGCCCTGCTTCCTGGGGATCACCTGCAGCAGCTGCAGAGCAGTAAAGGTTGCTACCATTTTCTTCTTCTGCTATCTTTGTCCCAGAAGGATACCCGCCAAATGTCAGTCTGATCTCTCCTTTATCAGGTGACTCTTTGGATATACAGGGGTCAGGGAGCTGCTTGGGGAGACAGTCTGTCCTTTATAGGAGCTCAAGTGCTGAGTTATGAGCTCTGTTTTCCATTCAGAGCTGCTGGGCAGGGATGTTTAAGTCTGCTGCAGCAAAACTCATAAACCCCTTTTTTTCCCCCAGGTGTTCTGTCTCGGGGAGTTAGGGCTTTATTTATGAGTTTCCAGTGTGCTGCTGCCCTTTTTTTTTTTTCAGGGCTGCCCTGCCCTGCAAGGAGGCAGCCCAGTCACTGTCTGCCTGCAGAGGCTTTGCTGAGCTGCTGTGGGCTCCGCCCAGCTGCGATGTGAACTTCCCTGCAGTCCTGTTTATATGGGTGTAATTAGAACTGCCTTGGCAATAGTGGCCCGCCTCTGTAATGGCGGGTTGCCTTGGCAATGGCAGGCTGCCTCTGCAATGGCGGACTATCTCTTTAGTGGTGGAGTGCCCCGGTAATGGCGGACGCCCCTCCCCCATAGAACTGGACTGTCCCGTGTTCAGCTGTGCCCGCTGTGAAACTCTCAACCGAGAGCATTTCAAATTGCTGTTTTAGCCGAGCCTGATCACCTGGCTCGCTGTCTCAGAGCCTTTTGTTTTTTATTTGAATGGTCGACTCCCAGGTGTTCCAGTTGCCTGTTGAAAAGGCACCGGGATCTGTGTGATTTCCCCTGTGGGGACACACTGAGCAGGCTGACACAGCGGCGCTGAGATTCGTAGCGTTTTTTTGCCTGGAAATCTCCTGGGCTGGCTCCCTGATTCAGTCCCCTTTTTAATCTACCTTCCCGTAGCTCCACTCACCAGTTAAAAGGGCACACAGACCAGTGTGTTTTGTATGGAGGACCGCCGTGCCGGGGTGCCGGCAAAGCAGCTGCACCAACCAAAACAGCTGCGCTGGACAAAACAGTCACACCAGCCAAAACAGCCGCACTGGCGACCCGTGGGTCTGCTCCACCTGGGAATCTCCTGGTCTGGGGGTAGTAAAAATCTGTCTGGGAATGTGGCGTCCACTCACCCTCTGCACTTTCACTGGGAGCTGCAATCCTGAGCTGTTCCTAATCGGCCATCTTGGATCTCTCTCAAGAGCTTTTATTTTTTTGTAGACTTCTAATGAATAAGAATTAGAGCCTGATTATCTGTTTTCCTTCCCATTCTTGTATTTGTTTTATGGCCATAGATATTTTTCAAAGTTCTTTTTATTCAGCTCTTAACATTTGGCCATAATATTTTTGCTTGTGGTTCTATTAATCCCCCATCTCTCCAGACAATAGAGTTGTTGATCTCAGTATGTATAAATTCTAAATAATTGTAGTTTTTTATCTGCCATCTGAATTCTATGTTACTACAAGAGGACTGACCAGTGCAATCAATGCTAAGTATCCCCTTAGAGGACCAATAATCAATAATAATTCCATAGGAATTGTTGTGCATCACCTCAGCCTCTATCACAACACATCTCTCCAGATTAATGTTCTTAACTTAGGGGACCATTCTTTATTTGTATTCAGGTTTTGATGGCCAAAATATTGTTACTTTATTTCCTAAATTATTACAGAAAATACTAAGGCCAGAAATCATTAAAGGAAGGAAAGAATATATGCCCAATGTGTGAAACTTTCTTTCACTTCTATCCCAACTCCAGAAATACTCACTTTAATCATAATAACTGTCATCATGATTATCATAATAGGCTGTCCTTCTTTCTTCAGGTTTTCCTCTGCTATTTGTGAAAGTTTCTTACTTTGACCCCAAGTTGGTGGTGATGTTTGGTGTGTTCTCCTTATGGAAACAGTACTCCACCTCGATGTTGGTCTCACCATCTCTGCTACTGGGGGGTCCTCTGCAAACCTCTTTTTTGGTATCTGGCTCATAGTACAGCTTTAAATGTCCAGATGGTACCCACACTGGTTGTTGATTTGGACCTGCAGAAATACAAGCAAATCCTCTGCCCCATTTTATTACATTGCCTTTTTCCAATTCCACCCAGATGCATAGCCACTGTCCTGCATCATTTGGTGGTTTGAGGGACTATATGATTGTTCAGGAATTAAAACATGAGCTCCCCATTGCTGTAACCAATCTCTTCCCCATAAATTAATGGATTTGCATCACAATAGGCTGAATAGCTCCAGGCTGTCTCAGGCCCCTCGCAGGTTAAAATGTGACTGCTTTGATACACTTCAGAGGCCTGCCCTACTCCAAGCACATTGAAGTGAGCATTTTTCGTGGGCCAAGAAAGTAGCCCATGTTGGAAAGAAATAATAGAAACATCTTCTCCAGTATCTGCCAGTCCTTTAAATTTCTTCCCCTGAATCGTAATCTCACATGTAGGATATTTACCAGCAATTTGATTTACCCAGTATGCTGCTCTGTCTTATTTGTTTGTACCTCCCAATCCTCTTGTTCTTTTAATTTCACTTTTACATATTTTCTCATATGGTATAATTAAAATCTGCCACGTATTCCCCAGGCTCAGCACTCCAAGGAACGGAAGAAGACACTACAATTTGAATTTTCCCTATAAAGTCCACATCAATAACTCCTGTATGAATTCTAACTCCTTGAGCAGTAAGACTAGATCTTCCTAGAAGTAAACCCACAGTTTTGGGGGATAAAGGGCCACAAACTCCTGTAGACATTTCTGTGGTGGCTCTCCCAGTAAAATGCTTACCCTTTGAGAGCTGCACAAATCTACTGATGTGCTCCAAACTGTGGCAGGGAACAAGCATTGTTTAAGGATGAGGGAATAGCTCATACTGGATAGGCCCCTGTTGAGATTGGGACCCAAGACAGGCCCCTCAACCCGTTTCCTGAAATTGGATTTCCTTCCTTGTCAAAGTTTGAATGACATTGAATTGCCCAATACCTTCCTTTTCTACATCCGGGACACACTGCAGGCTTTGTATCCTTTTGCTTTAAAAAGGGTAAAAGCCTTGTTTTTCATCCTTTTCTACATTCTTTTCCTGTATAATCTTTTCTCCAACAATTGTAACACACTCCAGGGAAAACCACATTCCATTTATTTATTTTAAGTCCAGCCATAGCTTGTGCTAGCAAAGTAGCTTTATGCAAACTTCTCCCTATTCCATCACATGCCTTGACGTAATTCACTAAGTGAGCTTTCCCTTTAAGTGGCCGTAAAGCAGCCTGACCTTCAGAATTAGCATTGTCAAACGCTAGTAAGTGTAAAACACTATCCTGAGCCTGTGTGTCTGATATGGCCTGTTTAAACTCATTTAGCAATTTGAAGGGAAAAGGTTCAAAAGCAACCCATACTTGACCCTGCTGATCTTGAGGGTGTGCAACAACTGAAAATTGCCATGCCTCCAAATCTCCCTCTTCTCGCTTATTGATTCCAGCTTGGATGGAACCAGTTACTGTAATTCTAGGAATACACACACCAGTAGAAGCAGCGGCAGAAATATCAGGAGGATCTGGCCATCCCTTGACAAGATATTGAGTGGGGACTGATGGCCATACCTTTTCCTCATTTGACTTCTCATCCTTTTGCTCTATAGTTTTTCCACATACTTCATCACACTCCTTCTCTCCTGAATCCTCTTCTGAATCATATTCCTCCTCATCTGTCTGAAACAGCTCTAGGGCAGACCACACTAAATAAACCCTGCGTTTGCTTGATCTTTGTCCCACGTTACCCTAATATTACCCACTGAACTACCCCAGCTCACCCTTGGAGAGTTTTTCTTCAAGAGTTCTTGGGCTACTTCTGAGCTCCCCCAACTTACCCTGGGATGTTTCTTCAAGAGTTCTCAGGCTACTTCCAGTCTCCCCCTAACTAACCTGGGGGATTCTTTCCAGAGTTCCTAGACTACTGTCTGAGCTCCCCCAACTAACCTTGGGAGATTTTTTCACAAGCTCTCGGTCTACTTCCAGGTTCCCCTGAACTCACCTCGGGGATTTTTTTCAAAAGTTCCTGGGCTACTTCCGAGCTCCCCAAGTTACCCTGGGGATTTTTTCCAATAGTACTTGGGATACCTTCAGCTTAGCCTCTCTTCTCTCCATTACTCAGGCAACTCTTCATCCTGGGTTTGAGTCCCCACACTTGGGTGCCACTTATCGATTACCAGCTCGAGCAGAAGACCCCCCCCACCCAGGTGGCACTGAAGGTAATGAGAGGCAGACACCCAAATAGAACAACAGAGTGGATCTGTCTGGGGGACCAGCAGCCTATCAAGCTGAAAGCCTCAGGGGCTCACAGCATTCCAGGCTGAAGACTCCAAGCAGATTTTGCTCCACATAGTTATTCTCTCTTAAACAGGTGATTCTTATTAATAGACAGGTGTTCTGTATTTACTAATAACTCATAAATATTCTAACTAAGCAGCTGTTACCCACCTACCACCAATTACAAACTAAAAGTTACTCTCCACAAAGGAGCCATGAGACCAGAGTAAACGTAATGTTTCTCAACATTTCCCTTTGTGGGTAACCCAGCCTTTCTCTCTGGCTGCCCTTAGCATTTTTTCCTTCATTTCAACCCTGGGGAATCTCACAATTATATGTCTTGGGGTTGCTCTTCTCAAGGAATATCATTGTGGTGTTCTCTGCATTTCCTGAATTTCAGTGTTGGCCTGCCTTGCCTCTTCAAGATATTATCCTTCTCCTGGATAATATCGTTAAGAGTGTTTTGCAATTTGGTTTCATTCTCCTCATCACATTCAGTTACACCAATCAAATGTAGATTTGGTCTTTTCACATACTCCCATATTTCTTAGAAGCTTTGATCATTTATTTTCACTCTTTTTTCTCTAATTTTGCCTTCTCACTTTATTTGAGTTGATCTTCAATTTCTGATATCCCTTTTTCTGTTTGATCGATTCAGTTATTGAAACTTGTGTATACTTCACAAAGTTCTTGTGCTGTATTTTTCAGCTCCATCAAGTCGTTTATGTTCTTTTCTGCACTGGTTATTCTAGTTGGCATTTTGTCTAACCTTTTTTCAACATTCTTAGTTTCCTTGCCTTGGGTTAGAACATGCTCCTTTAGCTCGGAGACATTTGTTATTACCCACCTTCTGAAGCCTGCTTCTGCCAACTCATCAAAATCATTCTCCATCCAGTTTTGTTCCCTTGTGGGTGAGGAGTTGTGATCCCTTGGAGGAGAAGGGTCATTCTGGTTTTTGGCAATTTCAGCCTTTCTGCACTGGTTTCTTCCCATCTTTGTGGATTTACCTACCTTTGGTCTTTGAAGTTGGTGACTTTTGGATGGGGTCTCTGAGTGGACATCCTTTATGTTGATGTTGAAAGTATTTCTTTCTGTTTTATAGTTTTCTTTTAACAGTCAGGCCCCTCTGCTGCAGGTCTGCTGGAGTTTGCTTCAGGTCCACTCCAGATCCTGTTAGCTTGGGCATCAACCATGGGGGCTGCAGAACAGCAAAGATTGCTGCCAGTTCCTTTTTCTGGTAGCTCTGTCCCAGAAGGGTACCTGCCTGATGTTAGCTAGAGCTCTCCTGTATGAGGTGTCTCACTTGAGGAGGCAGTCTGTCCCTTATCAGAGCTCAAGTGCTGTACTGGGAGATCTGTTGCTCACTTCACAGCTGCCAGGCAGGGATGTTTAAGTCTGCTAAAGCAGAAACCACAATCACCCCTTTTTCCAGGTGCTCTGTCCCAGGAAGGTGGGGGCTTTATTTATAAGTCCCTGACGGACTGCTGCCTTTTTTCAGAGATGCCCTGCCAAGCAAGAAGGGAGTCTAGTCACACTCTGCCTGCAGAGTCCTTGCTGAGCTGCTGTGGGCTCCACTCAATTGTATAAACTTCCAGGCAACTTTATTTACACAGACAAGATTAAAAACACCTACCAAAGCCTCAGCAATGGTGGAAACCCCTCCATTTCTTTTCACTTTTGTTCTTTAATTTTGCCTTCTCACTTTATTTCATTGAGTTGATCTTCAATTTCTTTATTTTTTTTTATTGTACTTTAGGTTCTGGGGTACATGTGCTGATCATGGAGGATTGTTGCATACATACATACTTGGCAAGGTGGTTTGCTTCCTCCATCCCTCTGTCACCTGTAACTGGTGTTTCTCCCCATGTTATCCCTCCCAGCCTCCCAACTCCATGCTGTCCCTCCCTTAGCCTCACACTACCAACCCCAGTGTGTAGTGCTCCTCTCCCTGTGTCCATGTGTTATCATTGTTCAACATCCACCTATGAATGAGAACATGCATTGTTTGACTTTCTGTTCTTGTGTCAGTTTGCTGAAATAATGGTTTCCAGATTCATCCATGACCCCACAAAGGACATGAACTCATCCTTTTTAATGGCTGCTTAGTATTCCATAGTGTACATGTGCCATGTTTTCTTTGTCCAGTCTATCATTGATGGGCATTTGGGTTGGTTCCATGTCTTTCCTATGGTAAACAGGGCCGCAATGAATATATGTGTGCATGTGTCTTTATAATAGAACAATTTATAACATTTTGGGTATATGCTTAGTAATGGAATTTCTGGGTCAAATGAAATTTCTATTTCTAGATCCTTGAAGTATCACCACACTGTCTTCCACAATGGTTGAACAAATTTACACTCCCACCAACAGTGTCTATGTGTTCCTTTTTCTCCACATCCTCTCCAGCATCTGTTGTCTCCTGACTTTTTAATGATCTCCATTCTAACTAGTGAGAGATGATATCTCAATATAGTTTTGATTTGTGTTTCTCTGATGACCAGTGATGATAAACATTTTTTTCATATGTTTGTTGGCCTCATAAATGTCTTCTTTTGAAAAGTGTCTGTTCATATTCTTTGCCCACTTTTGAATGGGTTTGTTCATTTTTTCTTGTAAATCTGTTTTAGTTCTTTGTAGATTCTGGATATTAGCCCTTTGTCAGATGGGTAGATTGCAAAAAATTTTTTCCATTTTGTTGGTTTCTGGTTTACTCCAATGATTGTTTCTTTTGCTGTACAAAAGCTCTTAAGTTTAATTAGATCACATTCATCTATTATGACTTTTGTTTCCAATGCTTTTGGTGTTTTAGTCATGGAGTCCTTGCCTATGCTTATGTCCTGAATGGTTTTCCATAGATTTTCTTCTACAGTTTTTATAGTGTTAAGTTTTATGTTTAAATATTTAATGCATCTGGAATTAATTTTAGTGTAAGGCGTAAGGAAGGGGTCCAGTTTCTGCTTTCTGCACATAGCTAGCCAGTTTTCCCAACACCATTTATTAAACAGGGAATCCTTTCCCCATTGCTTGTTTTTGTCAGGTTTGTCAAAGAGCAGATGGTTGTAGATGTGTGGCATTGCCTCCGAGGCCTCTGTTCTGTTCCATTGGTCTATATCTCTGTTTTGTTACCAGTACCATGCTGTTTTGATTACTGTAGCCTTGTAGTATAGTTTGAAGTCATGTAGTGTGATGCCTCCAGTTTGTCCTTTTTGCTTAGACTTGTCTTGGCGATGTGGGCGCTCGTTTCGTTCCAGATGACGGTGGATGTGTTTTTTTTTTTTCCAGTTCTGTGAAGAGGGCTATAGGTAGCTTGATGAGGATGTGTTTTAATCTATAAATTACTTTGGATAGTATGGCCATTTTCATGATACTAATTCTTCCTAGGCATGAATATAAAATGTTTTTCCATTTGTTTGTGTCCTCTCTTATTTCCTTTCCTTGAGCAGTGATTTGTAGTTCTCCTTGAAGAGGTCCTTTGTATCTTTTGTTAGATGTATTCCTAGGTATTTTATTCTCTTTGCCACAATTGTGAATGGGAGTTCACTCATGATTTGTGTCTCTGTTTGTCTGTTATTGATTTATAGGAATGCTTTTGATTTCTGCACATTGATTTTGTATCCTGAGACTTTGCTGAGATTGCTTATCAGCTTAAGGAGATTTTGGGCTGACACCATGGGGTCTTCTAAATATACAATTAAGTCATCTACAAATAGAGACAATTTGACTTCCTTCTTTCCTACTTGTATATCCTTTATTTCTTTTTCTTGATTGATTGCTCTGGATAGAACCTCTAATACTATATTGAATAGGAATGGTGAAAGAGGGCATTCTTGTCTGGTGCCAGTTTTCAAAGGAATGCTTCCAGTTTTTGCCCATTCAGTATGATATTGGCTGTGGGTTTGTCATGAATAGCTTTTATTATTTTGATATACATTCCATTGATACTTAGTTTATTGAGGGTTTTTAGCATAAAGGGCTGTTGAATTTTGTTGAAGGCCTTTTCTGCATCTATTGAGATGATCATGTGGTTTTTTTCTTTGGTTCTGTTTATATGATGGATTACATTTATAGATTTGCTTATGTTCAACCAGCCTTGCATCCCCATGATGAAGCCTAATTGATCATGATAGATAAGATTTTGATGTGCCGTTGCATTCAGTTTGCCAGTATTTTACTGAAGATTTTTGCATCTATGTTCATCATGGATATTGGCCTGAAGTTTTCTTTTCTTGGGGGTCTCTGCCAGGTTTTGGTATCAGGATGATGTTGGTCTCATAAAAAGAGTTAGGGAGGATTCCCTCTTTTTGTATTGTTTGGAATAGTGTCAGAAGGAATGGTACCAGCTCCTTTTTTTACGTCTGGTAGAATTAGGCTATGAACCCATCTGGACTTGGGCTTTTTTTGGTTGGTAGGCTATTAATTGCTGCCTCAACTTCAGATCTTGTTATTGATCTATTCAGCGTTTCAACTTCTTTTTGGTTTGGTCTTGGGAGGGTGAAAGTGTCCAGGAATTTATCCATTCCTTCCATATTTGCTCATTTATGTGCATTGAGTTGTTTGTAGTAATCTCTGATGGTGGTTTGTATTTCTGTGTCTTCAGTGGTGATGTCCCCTTTATCATTTTTTTTATTGTATCTATTCAATTCTTCTCTCTTTTCCTTTTTATTAGTGTGGCCATCAGTCATTTTGTTGATTTTTTTCAAAGAACCAGCTCCTGGTTTTATTGATTTTTTGAAGGACTTTTTGTGTCTCTATCTCCTTCAGTTCTGCTCTGATCTTAGTTATTTCTTGTCTTCTGCTATCTTTTGAATGATTTTGATATTGCTCCTCTAGCTCTTTCAATTTTGATGATAGACTGTCAATTTCAGACCTTTCCTGGCTTCTCATGTTGGCATTTATTGCTATAAATTTCCCTCTAGAGACTGCTTTAGATGTGTCCCAGAGATTCTGGTACATTGTGTCTTCATTCTCATTGGTTTCAAAGAACATCTTTATTTCTGCCTTCATTTCATCGTTTATCCAGTCGACATTCAGAAAGCAAGTTTTTCAGTTTCCATGTATTTGTGCAGTTTTGAGTGAGTTTCTTCATGCTGAGTTCTAATGTGGTTGTGCTGTGGTCTGATAGACTGTTCGTTATAATTTCTGTTCTTTTGCATTTGCCAAGGAGTGTCCAATTATGTGGTCAAGTTTAGAGTAATAGCAGTATGGTGCTGAGAAGAATGTATATTCTGTGGATTTGGGGTAGAGCATTCTGTAGACGTCTATTAGGTCCACTTGGTCCAGATTTGCATTCAAGTCTTGGATGTCCTTGTTGATTTTCTGTCTTGTTAATCTAATATTGACAGTGGAGTGTTAAAGTCTCCCACTATTATTGTGCATGAGTCTATCTCCTTGTAGGTCATTAAGAACTTGCTTTATGTATCTGGGTGCTCCTGTGTTGGGTGCATATATATTTAGGACAGTTAGCTCTTCTTGTTGCATTGATCCTTTTGCCATTATGTAATGCCCTTCTTTGTCTCTTATGATCTTTGTTGGTTTGAAGTCCATTTAATCAGAGACTAGGATTGCAACCCCTCCTTTTTTTTCTCTCTCTCCATTTGCTTGGTAAATCTTCTATCCCTTTTTTGAGTCTATTTGTGTCTTTGCACATGAGCTGGGTTTCCTGAATACAGCACTCTGATGGGTCTTGACTTTTAATCCAGTTTGCCAGTCTGTGTCTTTTGATTTGAGCATTTAGGCCATTTACATTCAACGTTAATACTGTTGTGTGTAAATTTCATCCTGCCGTTTTGTTACTGGCTGGGTTTTTTGCTCATTAGTTAACTCAGTTTCTTCATTGTGTGTGTGGCCTTTGCAATTCGGTATGTTTTTGCAGTGGCTGGTACTGGTTGTTCCTTTCTAGTTTAGTGTTTCCTTCAGTGGCTCTTGTAAGGCACGTCTGGTGGAGATGAAATCTCTCACTAATTGCTTGTCCATAAAGGATTTTATTTCTCCTTCACTTATGAAGATTTGATTGGCTAGATATAAAATTCTGGGTTGAAAGTTCTTTTCTTTAAGGATGTTGAATATTGGCCCCCACTCTCTTCTGGCTTGTAGGGTTTCTGCCGAGAGATCTGCTGTCAGTCTAATGGGATTCCCTTTGTGGGTGACTCAACCTTTCTCTCTGGCTACACTTAGCATTTTTTCCTTCACTTTATCCTTGATAAATCTGACAATTATGTGCCTTGGGGTTGCTCTTCTTGAGGAATGTCTTTGTGGAGTTCTTTGTATTTCTTGGATTCGAATGTTGGCCTGCCTTGCTAGGTTGGGGAAGTTCTCCTGGATAATATCCTGAAGAATGTTTTCCAGCTTGGATTCATTCTCCCCATCACATTCATGTACACCAATCAAGCATAGATTAGGTCATTTCACATAATCCCATATTTCTTGGAGCCTTTGTTCATTTCTTTTCACTCTTTTTTTCTCTAATCTTGCCTTCTCATTTTATTTCATTGAGTTGGTCTTCAATCTCTGATATCCTTTCTTCTGTTTGATCAATTCAGCTATTGAAACTTGTGTTTGCTTCACGAAGTTCTCATGCTGTGTTTTTCAGCTCCATCAAGTCACTTATGTTATTGTCTAAGTTGGTTACTCTAGTTAGCATTTTGTCAAACCTTTTTTCAAGGCAGTTAGTTTCTTTGCATTGGGTTAGAACATGTTCTTTTAGCTCCAAGAAGTTTCTTATTACTCACCTTCTGAAGCCTGCTTCTGTCAATTCATCAAACTCATTCTTTGTCCAGTTTTGTTCCCTTACTGGTGAGGCATTGTGATCCCTTGATGGAGAAGAGGCGTCCTGGTCTTTGATGGTTTCTTTTTTTTTCTTCTGGTTTCTTCTCATCTTCATGGATTTATCTAGCTTTGATCTCAGGGAGCTGCTTGATGAGGTCACTTGTCTGACTGTTGAGGCATTGCTGGGTTGCCAAGGACTCAGTCCAATTGCTACAAAGGCTTCCTGTGTCTTTTGTTTTCACAGAAAATTAGGCCTGCCTATTTAATGGTGGGTGCCCTTCCCTCCACCAATCTCAATCATTCACGATTGAGCTCATACTGAAGTGCTGACTGTGGAACCCTCAAGCAAGAGGGTTTCAGACTGCTGGGCTTTGTGTTTTTTTTGGTTGTTGTTGTTGTTTTTTGTCTGACTAGCTGCTTTCATCTCCCTCTCTCTGGGGGGAGCGGGGAGGGAGTTGGGCGAAAGTCCGTAGGGTCTCCCAGCCAGCTTATGCCTATGCTTAGATCTGTGCCAGCAATCTGCAGCACCAGCCCAGATTGTTATTCAACTCTGCACTTGTTACTCCTAGTGCTTGACTGGCAAAGATCTTCTGTTCTGTGGGTTGTGGTTATTCTAGTTAGCATTTGGTCTAACCTTTTTTCAAGGTTTTTAGTTTCGTTACATTGGGTTAGAACATATTCCTTTAGCTCAGAGAAGTTTGTCATTACCCACCTTCTGAAGCCTGCTTCTGTCAATTTGTCAAACTCATTCTTTGTCCAGTTTTGTTCCCTTGCTCGTGAGGAGTTGTGATCCCTTGAAGGAAAAGAGGTGTTCTGGTTTTGGCCATTTCAGCCTTTTTGCGCTGGTTTCTTCTCATCTTCATGGATTTATCTACCTTTGGTCTTTGAAGTTGGTGATCTTTGGATGGGGTCTCTGAGTGGACATCCTTTCTGTTGATGTTAAATCTATTTCTTTCTTTTTCTTAGTTTTTCTTCTAACAGTCAGGACCCTCTGCTGCTGGCCTGCTGGAGTTTGCTGGAGGTCCACTCCAGACCCTATTTATCTGGGAATCACCAGCAGTGGCTGCAGAACAGCAAAGATTGCTACCTGTTCCTACCTCTGGTAGCTTCCTCCCAGAAGGGTACTCACCAGATGCCATTCAGAGCTCTCTTGTATGACATGTCTGTCAACCCCTGCTGGAAGGTGTCTGTCAGTCAGGATACGTATGTGTCAGGGAGCCCCTTGAGGAGGCAGTCTGTCCTTTATCAGAGCTTGAACACTGTGCTGGGAGATCTACTGCTCCCTTCAGAGCTGCCAGGTGGGAATATTTAAGTCTGCTGAAGCTGTACCCACAACCACCCCTTTTCCAAGGTGCTCTGTCCCAGGAAAGAGGGGGCTTTATTTACAAGTCCTTTTTCAGAGATGCCCTGCCCAGCAAAGAAGGAGTCTAGTGACACAGTCTGCCGGCAGAGGCCTTGCTGAGCTGCCCTGTGCTCTATCCAGTCACTGTGTAGACTTCTTGGTGACTTCGTTTACACAGGTGAGGTTAAAACCACCTACCTAAGCCTCAGCAATGGTGGATGCCCCTCCCTCAACCAAGCTTGACCATCCCAGGTTGAGCTCAGGCTGCTGTGCTGGCTGTGAGAATTTCAAGCCAGTGAGTGGATCTTAGCTTGCTGGTCTTTGTGGGGGTGGGATATACCAAGCCAGATCACTTGGCTCTCTGGCTTCAGCCCCTTTTTTCAGGGGAATGAGCAGTTCTGTCTTGCTGGCGTTCCAGGCACCACTACAGTATTTAAAAAAAGAAAAAGAAAAAAAAACCTGCTGTGGCTAGCTTGGTGTCTTCTCGAATGGCCACCCAGTTTTGTGCTGGAAATATGGGGCACTGGTGTTGTAGGCACCAGAGAGAATTTACTGATCTGTGGGTTGTGAAGACTGTGGGAAAAGTGCAGTATTTGGGCCAGACTATCAGAGTGCTGGGAAAATCTCTAATGGCTTCCCTTGGCTAGGAAAGGGAGTTCCCCAGCCCCTTGTGCTTCCCAAGTTAAGCAATGCCCCACCCTGCTTCGGCTCACACTCATTGGGCTGAACTCACTCTCTGACCAGCCCCAGTGAGATGAACCATGTACCTCAGTTGGAAGTGTGAAGATCACCTGCCTTCTGCATCACTCTCACTGCGAACTGCACACCAGAGATGTTCCTATTGGGCCATCTTGGCAATTTGTTCCTATGTACCATATATATTTTTAATTTGTTCAATATTTTTTTTAAATTGTGCTTTAGGTTCTGGCGTACATGTGCAGATCATGCAGGATTGTTGCATAGGTGGTTAGCTGCCATGACAAGGTAGTTAGCTGCCTCCAACCCCCCATCACCTATATCTGGTATTTCTCCCTGTATTACCTCTCCCCAACCTCCCCACCCCACAGTGTCTCTTCCCTAGCCCTTCCCAACAGACCCCAGTGTGTGAGGCTCCCCTCCCTGTGTCCATGTGTTCTCATTGTTCAACGCCCACCTATGAATGAGAACATGTGGTGTTTTACCATTTTTTTTATATCAAGTCCACCATTGATGGGCATCTAGGTTGATTCTCTGTCTTTACTATTGTGAATAGTGCTGCAATGGACATATACATGCATCTGTCTTTATGTTAGAATAATTTATATTCTTTTGAGCATATACCCAGTAATGAGATTGCTGGGTCAAATGGTAATTCTGTGGTAAGTTCCTTAAGAAATCTCTAAACTGCTTTCCACAATGGGTAAACTAAGGTACATTTCAACCAACAGTGTTTATGTTCCCTTTTTTGTTGTTGTAATGTTGCAAACATTTGTTATTTTCTGTCTTTTTAATTGTAGCCATTTTGACTGGTGTGAGATGGCCTCATGTTGCAGTTTTTATTTGCATTTCCCTAGTGATTAGTAATTTTGAACATTTTTTTATATGTTTGTTGGCTATATATGTTTGTCTTCTTTTGAGAAGTGTCTGTTTATGTTCTTTGCCTATTTTTAATGGATTTGCTTGATTTTTCTTGTTTGTATATTAAAATTCCTTGTAGATTACAAATATTAGAGCTTTATCAGATGTAGAGTTTGCAAATATTTTCTTTCATTCTCTAGGTTGCCTCTTTACTCTGTTGATATTTTATTTTTTTGTTCAGAAACTCTTTAGTTTAATTCTGTCTCATTTATCAATTTTTGTTTGTTTCCATTGCTTTTGGAGTCTTTGTCATGAAATCTTTTTCAGGGCCTATGTCCAGAATGAATTTCCTAGGTTTTCTTCTAGGGATTTTAAACTTTCAGGTCTTACATTTAAGTCTTAATTTTATCTTGAGTTGATTTTTGTATATGATGTAAGAAAGGGATCCAGATTTAATCTACTCCATATGGCTGTCTAGTTATCCTAGCACCACTTGTTGAATAGGAAGTCCTTTCCGTATTGCTTGTTTTTGTTGGCTTTGTTGAAGATCAGATGCTTGTAGGTGTGTGGTCTTGGATTCTCTAATCATTTCATTGATTCATGTGTCTGTTTTTGTACTAATACTATGTTATTTTGGTTACCGTAGCCTTGCAGGGAAGTTTGAGGTCAGGTAGCGCATGAAGCTTCTGGGTTTATACCTTTTGCTTAGGATTGCTTTGTCTATTTGGGCTCTTTTTTGGTTCCATATAATTTTTAAAATTTCTAATTCTATTTCTATCTCTAATTCTGTGAAGAATATCATTGGTATTTTGTGAGGAATAACATTAAGTATGTAAATTACTTTGGGTAGTATGACCATTTTAATACTATTATTTTCTTCTATCTTCGAGCATAGAATATTTTCCCATTTGTCTATCATCTCTGATTTTTTAGCAGTGTTTTATAATTCTCATTATAGAGATTTTTCACCTCCCTTGTTAGCTGTATTTCTAGGTATTTTATCTTTCCCATGGCTATTATAAATGGGTTTCACTCTTTATTTGTCTCTCAGGTTGAACATTACTAGTGTATAGAAATGCTACTGACTTTTGTACATGAATTTTGTATTCTAAAATTTTGCTGAAACCATTTACCATATCTAGGAATCTTTGCGAAGACACTATGGGCATTTTGAGATATAGAATCAAATTGTCTGCAGAGAGAGATAGTATGACCTTCTGTATTTTTATTGGAGAGCTTTCATTTCTTTCTTTTGCCTTATTGCTCTGGTTAGGACTTTAAGCACAATGTTGAATAGCAGTGATGAGAGTTGGCATCCTTGTCTTGTTCCACTTCTCAAGGAGAATGCTTCCAGCTTTTACCAATTCCATATGTTGGCAGTGAATTTCTCATAGATGATTTTTAATAATTTTAGGTATATTCCTTTGATCACTGGTATGTTGAGGGATTTAAACATTAAGGGAAGTTGAATTTTATCAAAAGCCATTTCTGAGTATATTGAGATGATTATGTGGGTTTTTTTTTAGTTCTGTTAATGTGATGAATAACATTTATTGATTTATATGTTGAACCAACTTTGCATTCTAGAAATAAAGCCTGCTTGATTGTGAGGAATTAGCTATTTTATGTGCTGTTGGATTCAATTTACTAGTCATTTGTTTAGGATTTTGCATCTATGTTCATCACGGATATTGGCATGAAGTTTTCTTTTTTATTGTGCCTTTGCCAGGTTTTGATATCAACCTCAATGTCCATGTAGGTTGTGAGGCCTTCTGAAGCAGTATTCTGGAGAGCCAATGCAAGAGCAACCTACTTTATGCCTATTTAACTCACCTTTTCCCCAGGAGTCACTCAGGGCCAATACAGGTCCTTGTGCTTGGCAACCCTGTGCAGGATTCCCAGATTCCTCCTTTTAGCCCAGAGTCTGCATTCTCCCTCTGTCCACACTCAATGCCTTCCTTCTGAAGATCTGCTCTGACTGTTCTGGTCTTCTTGATGGTCTGGTCTTTTGGTGGAACAATCTCTTTCTTGCTGCATCTAGTTGGCCATCTTGGTTCTTAGGGTGTATTTTCTGAATTGGTTTTGAGGTTCTTGGATTGGATCTCCAATACAGTTAGATTTGAAGACACTAATTGCTTTATTTCTAGTAGTAAAGAGAACACTGACAGTCCATGACAGTATATAGATATGCAAAATATATGCATTGAATATCAAACCAACCACTTCTAACAAGTGAAGCACTAATACCTCTGTATATATACTTATAAATATTTTTGGAAAAATAAGAAATATAATGATGTTGGTTGATTTGTTTCTCCTAATGTTGCTGGATGAGGTTGTATTAGTAAAGGATGAGCTCAGAAAGTTAAATTCCAAGCTGAAGTGTCATATAAATGACCTAAGATATTTTGGCTATGCCCTGAGGGACAATCTTATCCCTTTGTCAAAGAAGAACTGAAATTCCTAAAAATCAAGCACAGTATTTCATGTGTTTGGCTAAATTACAATGCTAGTCAAACTTACATTACAAGGTGTCTACTATTAAAGTGAGGGCATTGATTGGGAAAAAATGGTATTATTTATGTTGAAATAAGAACTTGTGGAAAGACCTTAATGTAGCTGGAGACACTGTGCATCTAAATTCTGATGAGTGTTCTTTTCTAGTGAAAGAGGTCTCCCCACCTCCAGCAAAAATGGCCTTCCTAATCACAATGTAAGTGGTTTTTCCACTCCTAGTGGTAGTTGCCTAGCCACCCACAATGGGATTCACCTTTCTACCACTGTCTGAATTTAGCCCTGCATTTATTGTGGAAATGGTAATTGTCTACTCTCAGACAGTTTTCATGCAAGACCATGTTGATTCTTCTCAGGAGCCACACCTACCACCTCTCTTTGCTTTTGGATCTATAACTGGACTAAAGTACCAGCAGACCCTTAGAGGTGAGATAAAAATATCACTTATTGTTGTATAGTCGACCGAACATTGGGAAGATGGCCAAAAGGAAGGTTCTCCGGAGTGCAGCTACCACCGAATGAGACAGAACTGGAGTGATGTCTGTGTCTCTAAGCGAGGTATGGTTTTGTTTCAAAGGGACAGGATGAACAGCAGGATTAAACCCCCCAAAAAGTCAGCAAAAGCAGCCCAAAGCCATCAAGCTGAGGTAAGGTGGGGCACTGCCCTACGTGGAAAGTGTATCAGGCACGGAGGACTGGGGTTTCATCACCTCCTCGGATCTCTGAATCAGATACAGCAATTCACTCCAAGACTTCAGCATCACACAGACCAGGAAAACACTGCCTTGATGCGAACCACCCGGAGTCACAGACCCAGGTGACAGCCCAGGGCAGCATCCCTGGCCAGACCACTGCCTTGTTAGCTCAGACCAGGGCAGAGATTTGAACTAATACCAAAAAAGCTTGCAAAAAGGAACTGCCCATCCCACAGAAGGGAAAGTTGAAAGCAGGGAGGGGAATATGACCAGACAGGCCACTCCCCGACAAGATACAGCAACCAGAGTCCCTCTCCTGGGAGAGTTTTGCAGTTAACACTTCCTCCACCTGGGAACAGTGGGCTCAGCAGAGGGAAAGAGCCCACCACTGGGAAGGTGAGGCTAACCCCACCAGTACGGAAACCAGATGAATAATAAACAGCAGCCTGACTGAGACCGAAGCAGCCCAGCAGCACCTCCACAGGCAGACAATGGACAGACTGTCTCAAGAGGCACACTTACACTTGAGTTTAAAAAGAGAAATAACCCCAACATTAACAGAAAGGACATCCACTCAGAGAAGATGGGAAGAAACCAGCACAAAAAGGACAAAAACATCCAAGTCCAGAATGCCTCTCCTCTCCAGAGAGACCACAACCACTTACCAGTGTGACAACAAAACAGATCAGAAAACTATTTTGACAAGCTGACAGAAGCAGGCTTCAGAAGATGGGTAATAACACATTTCTCTGAGCTAAAAGAACATTTTTTAACCCAATGCAAGGAAACTAAGAACGTTGAAAAAATATTAGATGAAATGCTAACTAGAATAACCAGCCTAGAGAACAACATAAATGACTTGATGGAGCTGAAAAACACAGCATGAGATTGTCACAAAGCATACACAAGTTTCAATAGCCAAATCAATCAAGCAGAAGAAGGGATATCAGAGTTCGAAGATTAACTCAACAAAATAAAAAGAGAAGGCAAGAAAAGAGAAAAAAAAGTGAAAAGAAAAAACAAACCCTCCATGAAATATGGGATTATGTGAAAAGACCTAATCTACACTTGATCGGTGTACCTGAAGAGGACAGGGAAAATGAATCCAAGCTGGAAAACACTCTTCAAAATATTATCCAGGAGAACTTCCCCAACCTAGCAGAGCAGGCCACCATTCAAGTCCAGGAAATACAAAGAACACCACAGAGATACTCCTTAAGAAGAGCAATCCCAAGGCACATAATCATCAGATTAACCAGGGTTGAAATGAAGAAAAAAATGCTAAGGGCAGCCAGAGAGAAAGTTCAGGTCACCCACAAAGGAAAGCCCATCATACTTCACAGCAGATCTCTCGACAGAAACCCTACAAGCCAGAGGAGAATGGGGACCAATATTCAACATTTTTAAAGAAAATAACTTTCAACCCAGAATCTCCTATCAAGCCAAAATAAGCTTCATAAGTAAAGGAGAAATAAAATCCTTTATGGACAAGCAATTACTGAGAGATTTTATCGCCACCAGACCTGCCTTACAAGAGCTCCTGAAGGAAGCACTAAACATAGAAAAAACATCCAGTACCAGCCACTGCGAAAATGAACCAAATGGTAAAAACCAATGACACAATGAGGAAACTGTGTCAACCAACAGGCAAAACAAACAACCGGTAACAAAATGGCAGGATCTAATTCACACATGACAATATTAACGTTAAATATAAATGAACTAAATGCCCCAATCAAAAGACACAGACTGGCAAACTGGGTAAAAAGTCACAACTCATCAGTATGCTGTATTCAGGAGACCCATGTGACACACAAAGACACATGTTGACTCAAAATAAAGGGATGGAAGAAGATCTACCAAGCAAATGGAGAGCAAAAAAAAGCAGGGGTTGCAATTTTAGTCTCTGATAAAATCGACTTTAAACCAACAAAGATCAGAAGAGACAAACAAGGACACTACATAATCGTGAAACAATCAATACAACAAGAAGAGCTAACCATCATAAATATATATGCACCCAATACAGAAGCACCCAGATACATAAAGAAAATTCTTAATGACCTACAAAGAGACTTAGCCTCCCACACAATAATAGTGAGAGACTTTAACACTCCACTGTCAACATTAGACAGATCAACGAGACAGCAAATCAACAAGGATATACAGGACTTGAACGCAGAACTAAAACAAGTGGACCTAATAGACATCTATAGAACTCTCCACCCCACAGCCACAGAATATACATTCTTCTCAGCACCACATCACACTCTAAAATTGACCACATATTTGGAAGTAAATCACTCCTCAGCAAATGCACAAAAACGGAAATCATATCAGTCTCTCAGACCACAGTGCAATCAAATTAGATCTCAGGATTAAGAAACTAACTGAAAACCACACAACTTCATGAAAACTGAACAACTGGCTTCTGAATGTTGACTGGATAAAAAATGAAATGAAGGTAGACATGAAGATGTTCTTTGAAACCAACAAGAGCGAGGACACAACATACAAGAATCTATGGGACACATTAAAAGCAGTGTTTAGAGGGAAATTTATAGCAATAAATGCCCACATGAGAAGCAAGGAAAGATCTAAAATTAACATCCTATTGTCAAAATTGAAAGAGCTAGAGGAGCAAGATCCAAAAAACTCAAAATCTAGCAGAAGACAAGAAATAACTAAGATGAGAGCAGGAATGAAGGAGATAGAGACCAAAAAAAAAAACTCCTCAAAAATCAATAAATCCAGGAGCTGGTTTTTTGAAAAGATCAATAAAATAGAACACTAGCCAGATTAATAAAAAAGAAAAGAGAGAAGAATCAAATAGCTGCAATAAAAAACAATAAAGGGGATATCACCACCAATCCCACAGAAATAAAAACTAGGATCAGAGATTACTACAAACAACTCTATGCACATAAACCAGTATATCTAGAAGAAATGGATAAATTCATGGACACTTGCACCCTATCAAAACTAAACCAGGAAGAAGATGAAATCCTGAATAGACCAGTAACAAGGGCTTAAGTTGAGGCTGCAATTAACAGCCTACCAACCAAAGAAGTCCAGGTCCACATGGGTTTACAGCCGAATTCTACCAGACATACAAAGAGGAGCTGGTATCAATCATTCTGAAACTATTCCAAAAAAATACAAAAATAGGGAATCCTCCCCAACTCATTTTATGAGACCAACATCATCCTGATACCAAAACCTGGCAGAGACTCAACAAAAAAGAAAACTTCAGGCCAATATCCATGATGAACATAGATGCAAAAATCTTCAATAAAATACTGGAAAACCGATTGCAACAACACATCAAAAAGCTTATCCATCATGATCAAGTAGGCTTCATCCCAAGGATGCAAGACCGGTTCAACATACGCAAGTCTATAAATGTAATCCACCACATAAACAGAACCTAGGACAAAAAACACATGATCATCTCAATAGATGCAGAGAAGGCCTTCAACAAAATTCAACAGCCTTTTATGCTAAAAACTCTCAATAAACTAGATATCGATGGAACGTATCTCAAAATAATAAAAACTGTTTATGACAAACCCACAGCCAATATCATACTGTATGGGCAAAAATTGAAAGCATTCCCTTTGAAATCTGGCACTAGACAACGATGTCCTCTCTCATCACTCCTATTCAATATAGTACTGGAAGTTCTAGCCAGAGCAATCAGGCAAGAAAAATAAATAAAGGGTATTCAATTAGGAAAGGAGGAAGTCAAATTGTCTCTATTTGCAGATGACATGATTGTATATTTAGAAGACCCCATCATCTCAACCCAAACTCTCTGTAAGCTGATAAGCAATTTCAGCAAAGTCTCAGGATACAAAATCAATGTGTATAAATCACAAGCATTCCTATACACCAATAACAGACTTAAAGAGAGCAAATCAAGAACAAACTGCCATTCACAATTGCTACAAAGAGAATAAAATACTTAGGAATACAACTAACAAAGGATGTAAGGGACCTTGTCAAGGAGGACTACAAACCAACACTCAAGGAAATAAGAGACACAAACAGATGGAAAAACATTCCATGCTCATGGTTAGGAAGAATCAATATTGTGAAAATGGCCATACTGCCCAAAGTAATATAGATTTAATGCTATCCCCATCAAACTACCAATGACCTTCTTCACCGAACTGGAAAAAGCCACTTTAAACTTCATATGAAACCAAAAAAGAGCCCGCATAGCCAAGACAATCCTAAGCCAAAAGAACAAAGCTGGTGGCATCACGCTGCGGGACTTCAAGCTATACTACAAGGCTACAGTAATCAAAACAGCATGGTACTGGTATCAAAACAGAGACATAGACCAATGGAACAGAACAGAGACCTCTGGAGCAACACCACATATCTACAACCATCTGATCTTTGACAAACCTGACAAAAACAAGCAATGGGGAAAGGATTCCCTGTTTAATAAATGGTATTGGGAAAATTGGCTAGCCATGTGCAGAAAGCAGAATCTGGACACCTTACATGAAAATTAACTCCAGATAGATTAAGGACTTAAACATAAGACCTAACACTACCAAAACCCTAGAATAAAACTCAGGCAAAACCATTCAGGACATAGGCATAGGCAAGGACTTCATGACTAAAACACCAAAAGCAATGGCAACAAAACCCAAAATAGACAAACGGGATCTAATTAAACTTCAGAGCTTCTGTACAGCAAAAGAAACAATCATTAGAGTGAACTGGCAACCAGCAGAATGGGAAAAAAAAATTTGCAATCTACCCATCTGACAAAGGGCTAATATCCCAAATCTACAAAGAACTGAAACAGATTTACAAGAAAAAAAAAACAAACAAACCCATCCAAAAGTGGTCGAAGGTTATGAACAGACACTTTTCAAAAGAAGACATATATGAAGCCAACAAACCTATGAAAAAATGCTCATGATCACTGGTCATTAGAGAAATGCAAGTCAAAACACATTGAGATACCATCTCACGCCAGTTAGAATGGTGATCATTAAAAAATCTGGAGACAACAGATGCTGGAGAGGATATGGAGAAATAGGAACACTTTTACACTGTTGGTAGGAGTGTAAATTAGTTGAACCATTGTGGAAGACAGTGTGGCGATTTTTCAAGGATCTAGAAATAGAAATTCCGTTTGACCCAGCAATCTCATTACTGAGTATATACCCAAAGGACTATAAATCATTCTACTATAAAGACACGTGCACACACATGTTTATCGTGGCACTGTTTACAATAGCAAAGACCTGGAACCAACCCAAATGCCCATCAATGATAGACTGGACAAGGAAAATGTGGCACATATACACCATGGAATACTATGCAGCCATAAAATACAATGAGTTTGTGTCCTTTGTAGGGACATGGATGAACATGGAAACCATCATTCTCAGCAAGCCGACACAAGAACAGAAAATCAAACACCGCATGTTCTCACTCATAGGCAGGTGTTGAACAATGAGAACACTTGAACACAAAGAGGAGAGAATCACACACTGGGGTCTGTTGCAGGGGGGCTACAGGAGGGATAGTGGGAGGGAGGGTGGGGAAGGGATAACATGGGGAGAAATGGCAGGTATAGGTGTTGGGGGGGATGGTGGAAACAAACCACCTTGCCATGAATGTACCTATGCAACAATCTTGCATGATCTGCACATATACCCTAGAATCTAAAGTACAATTAAAAAAAAAAAAAGAATGACTTGTCAAACTCATAGAAGGTGACAGAGAAGGGTGGTTGCCAAGGGCTAAGAAGGTTGAAAAGGGTTGCTCAGTGGTTATGGAGGTTCAGTTAGAGAGGAATAATAAGTCTGAGAGATCTATGCTACAGCATGGTAACTATAGTTTAAAATAATTTATTATCTACCTGAAAATTGCTAAAAGAGTAGCTCTATAGTGTCTTCATAACAAAAATAAGTATGTGAGATAATGAACATGTTAATAAACTTGACCACCATTTTACAATGTATACATATATCAACACATCACATTGTACAACATAAATATACAGAATTTATTATTTTTCAATTATACTTTGATAAAAGTGTGACTCATGAGGAGATGCCCTACACTCCAAAAATTTTTTTAAAACTAAAATAAAACAACCTAAAAATGTTCGTTGTTGGTCTCCATAGTCTAGACTGCCAGGAGAGTATACCTACTTGATTTTAGGGGTATCCTTGTGTTAAACCTTCACGGATCATTAATTCCAGCTTCTAGAGTGTGGCCAACACACATGTAGCAAATATCAGACAAGAGTTTTCTGAATCCACAGAGCAATTGTAAACAGTCATGGAAGAGACCCAATTCAACAGAACCTCATACTGAGGGAAGGTTAAGATAAGGCTTGGGCCTCTCAATTTCTGTTTGGTTACTATAAACCTACCCCTTTCAGTCAGTGGGAGGAAGATTTGGCAAGGGAAGTTATCATCATAAAATGGTGCAGTAATAGAAGTAACTGGACCCAGGAAGAGGAGGCATCTGCTCCAATGATGTCATAGCCATTTGTGGCCACAGAGGTGTGGGACTGGTCATGCAGTCAAGTCTCTGAGTAATGACTGTAGAAGAGTGGGTCATGAAGAATGTCATTCTGGAAACTGTTGTTAAGAAGCAATATACTCTATGTAATTTATTTTCACCTTCTCATTTTATTACCTGGTTAGTTTGATCATTTTTCTGAATTCACTGATAATTTGAGAATTAAAGCCACCTTTTCTAAGCAAGAAGGTTACTCTCTGGATCTGATCCCTGTCTTGTTCCTTAGCAACATCAGGTAAATATGTGGCTGTATAGTTGACACCTTTTTCATTAATGAATTCAATTAGCATTCTATGAAACACTACCACCCAGTCCAAGTCATCTCTGGCATCTTCAGAGTTAGTAAGGAGGAAGAGAGCAGAAAAATTTAGGAAGCTCCTTTTGGCTCATGGAGGTGGGGGTGCTGGGAGCACGAATTTGCTGTCTTTAAGTGCACTGGTTAAGGTGTATTCCCTGAGCCCTGACTGAAGATTCATGGCTGAAAAGGTCCTAATGCAGCCAAGACACCACTTGTCCCACCCTACAGAAGTAGAGAGGAGTCACTGATGCATCTAGGAAGTTGTGGCTGTGGGAAGCCCTAGAGGTGGCAGGAGAGTAAGTCAAAGCAGTAGCAGCAAATCTCCGCAGTCACCATCAGATTCTCAGTGGTATTGGGGGTTCCATTAGACCAGGGGAAAGGGCTCAGCACTCCTGATGTGGGATTCATTCTTGTAAACAGAGAGTTTCCAGGTCCCAGAGTTAATTCGGATATGTTCTCCTGTCCACTGTGTACATGCTGATAGTTTTGAAGAGGTCCTCAACTAGAGCCGAGATATTTGTGTACTGGTTTCTATGGCTTTGCAATCCACTTCCAGATAATTTAGGCTTCTTGACCCCACAACAGCCTGCCACCAACTTGGGCTCCAGTGGAGAAACACATATTATTTTTTCCATCCAGAGATGATAGTACTGGTCTGGAATGCCAAAAAACCTGAAAGTAGAAAGTTTGTATTGCCAGTGGAAGCTACAACAGAGGAAGGGAGCTATTTTGTTTCTGGAATGAGTTTTCTTCCTTCTGATTCCATTCCTTCTCTCTGCATCTTTTCTCCTGGCCTAAAGGTGTCTGGGATGGATGTGACCTCTTGCATTGTGTCTCCTCCTCCTCCTGCTTCATGGAGCCAGGCACCGGGTGGGGACTACAGAGAGACGCTGCTCCAAAGGCAGGCTTGTCTCATCAGTGTTTTAACTATCTGTCAACTCCCCCACACAGTGCTACTGACTCTCACATTTTATTTCTAATCTTTAAGAGGACTTTTGATAATGAGAAACTTCTAACTATTGCTGAGTAAAACTGGGAAGGAAACAAGCTTGTCTATACTATCTTATATTAGTGACTCACTTTTCAAATTCCAGAAACAAATATTTATTTCTTGATTCCCTACTTCCTTTGGGTCTCCCACTATAAGATGCAGTTTAATGGACACTTGTGTTTTTTCCCTGCTTCCTTCACTTTTTACACTTCCCATATCCCTTTCTATGTGATAGTTGTGCCTATCACCATTCACCCCATGCCAGCCAGGGTATGTTATCCTCATGGACAAAATGATTTGATGAAATGTGTTCTTACTACCTAAATAAGGCCACTTACAGTCTTTAAAGGGAAGAGCACTATAGATATCAGGAAAGATTAATGATTTATTTCTATGTATTGGAGCTCTGAACCTCTCACTTACTGCCTTATGAAAAGAGTCCTGTGAGTAACATGGAGTCTGGCAAGGAGAAGGAGTATTCCCTGATTTGAGGCCAAAATTCTAAAACATAAACTCATCTGGGCCTGCCTATCAGGGAAGTACCTTAAATATGAAGGAGTGTCCAATTTATTTTCCCTTTTTCATAATTTTCTCTAATTCTTAGTTTGGCTATGTTACAGTAATTCTATTTTGCCAGGTGATAGTGAAGAGATAATGTTTCCATCCTGGTCCCTGTCCCTTAAAATCTAGTTGATAAAGCCAAACAGGCAGACATGAAATAGCTAAGTAGGGATACCTGACAATGAATGATTTGATGCCAAAGTGAATAGCACAGACAGTAAATACTCCAGAGTTGAAAGAACGGATTACAACATAGACTGGAGTAATGGACAGCTTTATCAAATTAGGGATTTAGAACTGAAGAGACTTTAGAGGTCTAGCAGATATGGATTTGGAACTGAAAAAATAAGTGTAGTAATTTAAAGGAATAGAGAGGGATTATTCAGGGAATGTAGGGTAGAAGGTAAATAGTGGCTGAAAGCTGATACAGAACAGCTTGTACTTGTTATGGCATTGGGTGGGGATGAGATATATGTAAGGGCTGTACAGAAATCTGTTTTGTTTATGCTGACAAAATTCCAAGTGCCTATGATCTTAGACCTACAACTTTCTAATATTCTGTTGTTGATAACGTATAGCAAGATGGACAATAAAGGGTAAGTGTTCTGATAATTTTTTGGTAATCTGACTGACCCCCTCCCCAAACATGACTCTGGAAATAGTATGTGAGATGAAAATAATTTGGCTATATGATCATGATGCTAGAATGAAGGAGGAAATTATTTTGAAGACAGAAATATATTTAAAGTGAAAAGAATGATTAGTTCAGTGAATAAAGATAATTAATAAACTTATCACTCCTCATGAATTATATTCATATTTTAGTCATGTTTAAATTGTGGTTAAAAGAACACATAACACAAATTTGGCCTCAACAATTTTTTTAAAAGTATAGTATAGTAGTATCAACTACATGCATATTGTTATACCACAGATCTCTAGAACTTTATCTTGGATGATGCTCATTGGACAAAATCTTCCCATTTTGCCCTCCACTCAGCCCCCAGCAACCACCATTGTACCTTGCTTCTATGAGTTTGACTATTTTAGATACTTTATATAAGAGGAATTATGCTGTATTTATCTTTATCTTTTTGTGATTGGTTTATTTCACTTAGCATAATGTCTGCAAGTTTCATTCATGTTTTAACTTCCGACACAATTTCCTCATTTAAAGCTGAATAAATTTAATTGCATGTGTATATCACATTTACTTTATTCATTAATCTACCAATGAGTGTTTAGATTGTGTCCACCGCTAGGCTATAATTAGTAATGCTGCAAAAGATATAAGTGTGCATATATCTCTCTCTGAAATCTTGTAAGTTTTTTGGCTATACTCCCAGAAGTGGTATTGCTTAATTATATAATAGTTGTATTTTTAATTTTTTAAGGAACTTCCATACTGTTTTCCATAGCAGCTACACATTTTACAATCCCACCAGAAGCTCACTAAAGTTTCCATTTTTTCACATTATCTCTAACACTTATCTTCTGTTTATTTGAAAGTGGTCACACTAAAAAATGTGGGGTGATAACTCATTGTGATTTTGATTTGCATTTCCCTAAATGATTAGTAATGTCAAACATCTTTTCATGTGCTTGTTGAACATTTGTATATTTTCTATGGAATAATGTCCATTCAAATCCTTTGAGCATTATTTAATTTTGTTATTTTGTTATTGAGCTGTGGAAGTTCTTTATATATCATGAATATTAACCTCTTATCTGGCAGATGGTTTGCAAATATTTTTTCCTATCCTGTAAGTTGCCTTGCTTTCTTTGATGCACAGCCTTTTTTACTTGATGTAGTCACATTTGTCCACGTTTGTTTTTGTTGCTTATATTTTTGGTGTCATATTCAAGAAATCATTCTTCATTCCATATCATTAGGCTTTTACCCTGTTTTCTTCTGGAAATTCTAGAGTTTAGGTCTTGTATATAAGTCTTAATCCATTTTGTGTTAATTTTTATATATGGCATAAGAACTGATTTTTTTTTGCATGTGAATATCCAATTTTCACAGTACCATTTTTAGACTCTTTTCTTCTTTGTATAATCTTGGCACCCTTGTCAAAGGTTATTCAACCATATGCGTGAGAGTTTATTCCTGGACTCCCCATTTTGTTCCATTGGTCTGTCTTTATTTTACTACTATAGCATTTTAATTATTGAAGCTTTGTAATATGTTTTAAAGTGAAGAAGTATGATGAAGCCTGCACTTTCATTCTTCCTCAGGATTGTTTTGGCTACTGAGGTTCTACATAAATTTTAGAATGTTTTTTTCTATTTCTGCTAAATTTGCCATTGGAATTTTTATAGGAATTGTATTGAATCTGTAGATTGTTTCTGTGTATATTATGGACAATTTAACAATATGCAGTCTTCAGTTCATGAATAGGGTATGTTTTTCCCTTTATTGGTACCATCTTCAATTTCTTTCAGCAATTTTTTTTAGTTTCCAAAGTACATATCTTTCACCTCCTTGGCTAAGTTTATTCTCAAGTATTTTATTATTTTTGATGTTATTGTAATTAGAATTGATTTTTTTTAAATTTATGATTCAGATTGATCATTTTTAGTGTAGAGAAACACAACTGAGTTTTTCATGTAAATTTTATTTTTGGCAATTTTGCTGAATTTATTATTTCTAACAGTTTGTGTGTGTGTGTGTGTGTGTGTGTGTGTGTGTGTGTGTGTGAAATCTTTAGGGTTTTCTATATAGAAGATCATGTCATCTGTGAATAGAGATTGTTTTACTTCCTCTTTTTCACATTTAATCACTCTTCCCCACATCTTATGAATTTTTTTCTCTCTGAAGTCAAGTTTTTACTTTATAATTTCTGAATTATTAAAATTTCCTCTTGGCTGAGATGTCAGGCTGCAGCTTTTAACCCTCTGCATTCAATATTGCACACCCCTAAGATGCCACTCAAGATAGCATCACATGAGCAGTTGCTAAAATGAAAGCATCTATGAATGGGAAAGTGATGCAAATAACTGATGCCAAAGGTTTGAAGAAATGAATTTTTGACCAATGATAGTTTCTTTGTTTTGAAACTTGTACCATAGTTATGTGAGATGTTAATATTAGGAGGAAGGTGAAATAATAACTTAGAAACTCTGAAAATCTACATTTTCACAAAAGAAAAAGCTTAAAATTGACAAATGAACACTTTGCGATAGAGGTTTGAGAGGAATAAAGGAACCTGATATCATGGATCTGCAACAATTGGTTAGATGATATTGTCAGGAGAATTTTCCTAGCCTTTACAAAGTGTAGGTACAAACAGTAGCACATTAATACCTTTAAGTTTTGTTGCTCCTTTATCATATTTTCTTATGAAGACCCTCCTGTGTATGTCTAAACCATATGACAGTCTAATGTGTATATCTAGGCTCCAATGCATATTGGTTGGCATATGTGGGAGTCTCTGAGGTTATTTCATTTGACACTGAGAAACAATATCATGTAATGTTTATGGAATAGGGCTCTGGAGTGAGATAGGTTAGATTGACAACTCAGCTTTACTATCCAATAGCTGTGTGACATCAGGCAGGTTATTTAGTCTTTATGCCTCATGGCCTCAATTGTAAAATGTAGATTTTATAGAATTATGGGTTTTGAAATTTTATATATTTCATATGTTTGTTTTGGGGATCAAGTATATTAATATATACAATGATTAAAATGAGGTATTATTTCTCAGTTTTGACTATTGAGCATGGCAGCTCTTGTCATTATTCTGATGGTCCTATTTCTGCAACAGCATTTACAGCTATTACTCTAGAGTGCTCAACCAGAAGTTGTAGTCTCCTCTGGTCCTCTTCTGGAAGAATATCTTTCTCTCTGATGGCCTTCCTATGATAAGGCTACAGAATAGTGTACAGTGAGATGATGAGGTAAATGTCATTTGAACCATCCCTTCATTTCAGTAAAATGGATTCCTTTCTTTTTTTTTGTACCCCCCAAAATCCATATAGACCTGAGTTGAAACACTTCAATTCAGGTCTGTATAATTTATCTTTTACTGAACTATAAGCTCTTAAGATAGCTGACACAATAACTGATTCATATTACTACTTCTAGGATGGTGCTTACCACAGCAGGCAAGTAAAAGATATCTGTGTTCCGAGATTTTAGAAGGAAACTAGAGTAGAAATCACATTTGATTATAACAGTTGTGTTAGCAGCTTCTGCAGTACAACTTTCTCTTGCTAAATCTGATGCTTGGCGTATAACAGAAACTTTGTATTGATTAAATAAATTTAAAGCACAATGGATACAAAACGCTTGTTCTACATTTGGGGCTCTTGATGGGCAGACTAGCCAAAAAGAGTTCTGGCCAAGGAACCAAGCAGATCTGGATCCCAATATCTACTTATCTACTGACTAGCTGTATAGCTTTATGAAAACTACCTCATTTTTCATTCTCTAATTGTTTTACACACTCTTCATCTGTAAGATGATGTAACAATACTTGCCCTGCCAGATTCACAGGACTGCTGTAAATCCCAGATGAAATTAGATGAGAAAAAGCACTTGGTAGGTTATAAAATGCCCCAAATGTCTTGTTTATGCCACAGTAGGTTACAAAAGGTATCTTTTTTGTGTTTATTTAAAAAAATGAAACCTCACTTCTAGGTTTCATTCATAGCCCTTTCTTTCTATAATACCCAGAGGGCTTAGCCAAAGTTAGAATCCAGTAATAGGTACACAAACCATTCTTCTACAAAGAACCAAAGCTTTGTTACTAGGACAAAAATGTTATCACTAATTCCTTTTTGTCTTTGGATAAATTCTTCTCATGGTACCACTTGGACCCGTTAAATATTGATGGTTTTTTGGCAACTCCAGATATTACTAATAATGCCTAATTCCTAGCAACTTCATTTACTTAACATGGTATCTTTAGATCCTGTGAAAATTTATTTCCGTTGTGTCAATCCCACCAGTTCACAACAAATGGCCAGATGTACCGTGTGTACAAATGTGAACCTGAAAGAGCTTCATTCAAGATAGATTCTAAATGGCTAACTGGGCCTAAACTTGAAATAGATCAAAGTGACTATTTGCTGACTAGAGGTTACACACTTCTATAAGTTCCCTAAAAACTAACACCTCTTTAATTTGGGGACTTTCAGAGCTCAGCTGAACCAACCAATCAGAGCTCACCTGCCTTGGCCAATCAAGACTCAGCTATATATATAAACCAATCAACACTCAGTTGTGTTAACCAATCAACAATAGCAAGTTTGAACTATTTCTTTGCATAAACCTAATTGGGAACCTGGGCGAGAACTTTTGCTTTAAAACCTGAACTCTCCCTTTGTTCTCTAGAATATACCTTTGCTTTACACTGAAGACTGTTTCTCCCTAATTTGCAAACTGTACGTAGTAATAAAGACTATTTTCTCCAATTTTTTTTTCAGATAAGTTTTGTTTATAACCTAAATCCCCATAAAGGGGGACACAGTCCAGACCAAAGCTGAAATACCTGTATACCATGTCACCAGAAGACAAATGTAGTCAGTGTTGTGCTAAAAACTTGAAAGCAGTAGTTATTTTTGGAAGATTCTAAGCAATAAGGTATTGAAATCAAAAGTAAAATAATACTCAATTTGCAAACTGATGCATGTCTAACCTTAAAATTATCTCTTTAGGTTATTAAAGTAATAATTTTATCTTTAAGCTATAAATACTAAATTAAACGTTTATGAGTTGTAGATTCCTTTAGTTCTCCTATATTTCTATTATCTTTTGAGCAAACTTTATTTCAATGTATATACATAATAAAACAAGATAACACTTGCATTAAAAAAAATCTTTTCCACTAGGGAAATAAATACACATGGTAAGTCTACATCAAACACTGAATCAGAACTTATCTAGGTGTGTAAATGCTTCCCTTGGAAAGTGTCTATGGAGTGACAGAATTCATCCTCTCTCATTATAGAAGCAATGTTATTTGTCCCCCATATTAATTCAAACTTTTTAATGGAAATATTAGTATTTCCTCCCTTGGTCAGGATAATAGTCCAATTTTCCATTCTTCAAGTATATTCACTCATGCTTGATATGATACATTCCTCAACTGATAGCCTGTGTCTCCACCTGCTCTCCACTTGTTCATGTATTCCTCTATCATCCATATCTAGCATAATTCCTTTCTCCTTCCTGACTGCAGCCCATACACTAGACTCCCTTTATTCACCTCTGTTGCACTCACTTCCTAGACTATATTATTATTATCTTATCAAACACTAATATTCTAATTATGTGTACTGCAAAACAAAACACATATTAGGTCCAAATACACTGTAATCAAGAAGTAGTCTCTAACTTACAAAGCATGTATGCATATCTTATTACATAAACCAGAATGAAAGATCCTTAAGGTTAGGTTTTATGTTTCCTTCCGGTCTTTCTCAGCACTGAGCACAGGCTAGCACACATTATTATTTTGAATTTCTGTATATTTATTATTAATAAATAAATTATACTCTTTACTGTATCTGCAAATTCAAATTCTATTCATCATTCAAGGTTTCATATTAAATAGAGGTTCTGCTAGGAAGCTTTTTGTATCTCTTCTGAGGATTACATAATACTTTTGTTTCACTTATGCTGTTTTTAATCTATATACTTTTTGAGCGTTCATTTATCTCACATCACATCTTCCTTTATATATGACAACCTCCACAAGAGTAGGGTCTCTGTCATCTTTTCTTTAGTAAAACACATGGCAATCAGTCTAAAATGTGCATATCTCCATTCCAATACATATTATTTGACCAAATCATGACTTCAAAAAAATCTCATTGCTCTAAGACCAGAAAAAAAAGCATTGAAAACAAGAAGGCAAGATTAGAGAAAAAAAGAGTGAGAAGAAATTAACAAAGCCTCCAAGAAATATGAGATTATGTGAAAAAAACCTAATATACATTTGATGCATGTACTTGAATGTGATGGAGAGAATGAACCCAAGCTGCAAAACACTCTTCAGGATATAGTATCCAGAACATCCTCAACCTAGCAAGACAGACCAATATTCAAGTACAGGAAATACAGAGAACACCACAAAAATATTCCCCAAGAAGAGCAACCACAAGGCACATAATCATCAGATTCACCAGGGTTGAAATGAAGGAAAAAATGCTAAGGGCAGTCAGAGAGAAAGGTCGGGCTACCCACAAAGGGAAGTCCATCAGACTCACAGTGACTCTCTCGGCAGAAACCCTACAAGCCAGAAGAGAGTGGGGGCCAATATTCAACATCCTTAAATAAAAGAACTTTCAACCTAGAATTTTATATCCAGCCAAACTAAGCTTCATAAGCGATGGAGAAATAAGATCCTTTACGAACAAGCAATTGCTGAGAGATTTTGTTACCACCAGGCCTGCCTTACAAAAGCTTGTGAAAGAAGCACTAAACACAGACAGGAACAAACAGTACCAGCCACTCCAAAAACATATTTAATGCTAAACAGCATCAACACAATGAAGAAACAGCATCAACTAACAGGCAAAACAACCAGCTAGCATCAAAACGGCAGGATCAAATTTATACATAACAATATTAACCCTAAATGTAAATGGGCTAAATGCCCCAATCAAAAGACACAGATGAGCAAATTGCATAAAAAGTCAAAACTCACCAGTGTGCTGTATCCAGGAAACCCATCTCAATTGCAAGAACATACATAGGCTAAAAATAAAGTGATGGAGGAAGATTTACCAAGCAAATGGAGAGCAAAAAAAAAAAGCAGGAGTTGCAATCCTAGTCTCTGATAAAATAGACTTTAAACCAACAAAGATCAAAAGAGACAACGAAGGGCATTACATAATGGTAAAAGGATCAATGCAACAAAAAGAGCTAATGATCCTAAATATATACACACCCAAAACAGGAGCACCCAGACACATAAAGCAAGTTCTTATCAACCTACAAAGAGACTTAGACTCCCACACAATAATAGTGGGAGACTTTAACACTCCACTGTCAATATTATATCAATTAGAGAGAAAATTAACAAGGATATCAAGGACTTGAACTCAGATCTGGACCAAGCAAACCTAATAGACATCTACAGAATTCTACACCCCAAATCCACAGAATATACATTCTTTTCAGCACCACATCACACCTACTGTAAAATTGACCACATAATTGGAAGTAAATCACTCCTCAGCAAATACAAAGGAAGAGAAATCACAACAAACAGTATCTCAGACCACAGTGCAATCAAATTAGAACTCAGGATTAGGGAACTAACTCAGAACCACACAACTTCATTGAAACTGAACAACTGACGCTTGAATGTTGACTAGATAAACAATGAAATGAAGGCAGAAATAAAGATGTTCTTTGAAACCAATGAGAATGAAGATACAATGTACTAGAATCTCTGGGACACATTTAAAGCAGTGTCTAAAGAAATTTATAGCAATAAATGCCCACATGAGAAGCAAGGAAACATCTAAAATCAACACTCTATCATCAAAATTGAAAGAGCTAGAGGAGCAAGATCAAAAAACTCAAAAGCTAGCAGAATACAAGAAATAAATAAGATTAGAGCAGAATTGAAGGAGATAGGGACACAAAAAATGCTTCAAAAAACTCAATAAATCCATAAGATGTTTTTTTGAAAAGATCAACAAAATAGGCTGCTAGCCAGATTAATAAAAAAGAAAAGAGAGAAGAATCAAACAGATGCAATAAAAAATGATAAAGGAAATATTAACACTGAATCCACAGAAATACAAACTACCATCAGAGATTACTACAAACAACTCTATGCACTTAAACCAGTTAACCTGGAAGAAATGGATAAATTCCTGGACACCTTCACCACCCCAAGCCTAAACCAGGAAGAAGTTGAAACCCTGAATAGACCAATAACAAGGGCTGAAGTTGAGGCAGCAATTTATAGCCTACCAACCAAAAAAAGCCCAGGTCCAGATGGATTCACAGCCAAATTCTACCAGACATAAAAAAAGAAGCTGGTACCATTTCTTCTGAAACTATTCCAAACAATACAAAAAGAAGGAATCCTCCCTAACTCATTCTATGAAACCAACATCATCCTGATACCAAAACCAGGTAGAGACTCAACTAAAAAAGAAAACTTCAGGCCAATATCCATGATGAACATTGACACAAAAATCTTCAATAAAATACTGGCAAACCAAATGCAACAGCAAATGAAAAAGCTTATTCATCATGATCAAGTAGGCTTCATCCTGGGGATGCAAGGCTGGTTCAACATACGCAAGTCCATAAATGTAATCCATCACTTAAACAGAGCCAAAGACAAAAACCACGTGATTATCTCAATAGATGCAGAGAAGGCCTTCAACAGAATTCAACAGCCCTTTATGCTAAAAACTCTGAATAAACTAGGTATCGATGGAATGTACCTCAAAATAATAAAAGCTATTTACAACAAACCCACAGCCAATATCATACTGAATGGGCAAAAATTGGAAGCATTCCCTTTGAAATCCGGAACAAGACAAGGATGCCCTCTCTCACCACTCCTATTCAACATAGTACTGGAAGTTCTAGCCATAGCAATGAGGAAAGAAAAAGAAATAAAGAGTATTCAATTAGGAAAGGAGGAAGTCAAACTGTCTCTATTTGCAGATGACGTGACTGTATATTTAGAAGACTCCATCACCTCAGCCCAAAATCTCCTTAAATGGACAAGCAACTTCAGCAAAGTCTCAGGATATATAATCAATGTGCAGAAATCACAAGCATTCCTATACATAAATAACAGACTGAAAGAGAGCCAAATCAACAATGAACTGCCATTCACGATTGCCACAAAGAGAATTAAATATCTAGGAATACAACTAACAAAGGATGTAAAGGACCTCTTCAAGGAGAACTACAAACCACTGCTCGAGGAAATCAGAGAGGACACAAACAGATGGAGAAACATTCCATGCCCATGCTTATGAAAAATCAATATCATGAAAATGGCCATACTGCCCAAAGTAATTTATACATTCAGCACTCTCCCCATCAAGCTACTAGCACCCTCTTCACAGAACTAGAAAAAACCACCTTACACTTCATATGGAACCAAAATAGAGCCTGTGTAGCAAAGACAATCCTAAGCAAAAAGAACAAAGCTGGAGGCATCACGCTACCTGACTTCAAACTATACTACAAGGCTACAGTAATCAAAACAGCATGGTACTGGTAACAAAACAGAGATATACACCAATGGAACAGAACAGAGGCCTTGGAGGTAATGCCACACATCTACAATCATCTGATCTTTGACAAATCTGACAAAAACAAGCAATGGGGAAAGGATTCCCAGTTTAATAAATGATGTCAGTAAAACTGGCTAGCCATGTGCAGAAAGCAGAATCTGGACCCGTTCCTGTCACCTTACATGAAAATTAACTCCAGTTGGATTAAAGCCTTAAACATAAGCCCTAACACTACAAAAACCCTAGAAGAAAGCCTAGGCAAAACCATTCAAGACATAGGCATAGGCAAGGACTTCATGACTAAAACACCAAAAGCATTGGCAGCAAAAGCCAAAATAGACAAATGGGATCTAATTAGCCTCCAGAGCTTCTGTACATCAAAAGAAACAATCATTAGAGTGAGCCAGCAACCAACAGAATGGGAAAAAAATTTGCAATCTACCCATCTGACAAAGGGCTAATATCCAGAGTTTATAAAGAACTAAAACAGATTTACAAGAAGAAGAAAAAAAAAACCATTCAAATGTGGTCGAAGGACATGAACAGACACTTTTTTCAAAAGAAGACATTTATGAGGCCAACAAACATGAAAAAATACTCATCATCACTTATTATTAGAGAAATGCAAATCAAAACCACATTCAGATACCACCTCACGACAGTTAGGATGACGATCATTAAAAAATCTTGATACAACAGATTCTGGAGAGGATGTGGAGAAATAGGAACATTTTTGCACGGCTGATGAGAGTGTAAATTAGTTTAACCATTGTGGAAGACAGTGTGACTATTCCTGAAGGACCTAGAAATAGAAACACCATTTGACCCAACAATCTCATTACTGGGTAAATATCCAGGGGATAATAAATCATTCTATTATAAAGACACATGCACAAGTATGTTCATTGTGGCACTGTTTACCATAGCAAAGACCTGGAACCAACCCAAATGCCCATCGATAATAGACTGGACAAGGAAAATGCAGCACATATACACCATGGAATACTATGCAGCCATAAAAAATGATGAGTTTGTGTCCTTTTATGGACACAGATGAACCTGGAAACCATCATTCTCAGCAAACTGACACAACAACAGAAAATCAAACACCACATGTTCTCACTCCTAGGTGGGTGATGAACAATGAAAACACATGGACACAAGGAGGGAAGCATCACACACCGGGGTCTGTTGGTGGGGAATAGGCTAGGGACAGCAGGGGGTAGGGATGTTTGGGAGGGATAACATGGGGAGAATGTCAGATACAGGTGATGGGGGGATGGAGGCAGTAAACCACATTGTCATGAATGTACCTATGGAATAATCCTGCATGTTCTGTACATGTATCCCAGAACCTAAAGTAAGAGAGAGAGAGAGAGAAAATAAGCATTCAAGTCCCCATAACATTTTAGATAGTGTAAAAACTTGGAAAAATTTATCAGAGCTCACAGAGTCAGCAGGCCTTGGTTGCTAATATAATATATATATCTCTCTCTTTCTAGAAAATCATATATATATATATAATATATGTATATTTTATATATATATTTATAATATACGTATATTATATATATATATAATATATATATATATATATATATAATATATATATATATATATATATATATATATATATATATCTGGTAAAGCATTTTTTATTAGGCTGCATTCTCCAGAGAAACACAACCAATAGGATATGTAGAGACATATAAGTGGGGATTTACAATAGGAATTGGCTCATATGACCATGGAGGCTGAAAAATCTCATGATACGCCATCTATAGCTGGAAACCCAGGAAAA
>CAUYQU010040686.1:0-110431 GCA_963574635.1 Cheracebus regulus
ACTACAACTCAACAACAAAAAATCAAATTAACTGGTTTAAAAATAGGCAGTCAATTACAAAAAATGAAAATAAAAATAAAGATGAAAGAAAAAATAGGCAAAGGATTTGAATAGCTATTTATCTAAAGATGATATACAAACGGATAAGAAGCATATAAAAGACGCTCAACATCACTAATCATCAGAGAAATTCAAATCAAAACCACAGTAAGACTTTACCTCATAGCCATAAGAATGGTTGCTATTAAAAATCATAAAATAACCAGTGTTGGTGAAGATGTGGCAAAACTGGAACATTTGTACTGTTGGTGGGACTGTAAAATGGTACAAATGCTATGGAAAACAGTATGGTGGTTCCTAAAAACATAAATAAATAAAATTACCATGTGATCCAGAAACTGTACTTCTGGATATATCCAAAAGAATTGAAAGCAGGATCTTAAAGAAGTATTTGTTCCCCCATGTTTATAGCAACATTATTGACACTATCCAAAAGGTAGAAGCGACACAAATCCTCATATTAGATGAACAGATTTTTAAAAACGTGGTATATACTTACAAGGGAATACTATTCAGCCTTAAAAAATGAAGGTAATTCTGACACATGCTACAACATGGATGCAGCTTGAGGACATTATACTAAGTAAAATAAACCAAAAAGACAAATATTGCATGATTCCACTTATATGAGGTATCTAAAGTACTCAAACATAGAGAAAAAGAAAGTAGAATTGTGGTTGCCAGGAACTGGGAGGAAGGGAAAATGAGAGTTTTTGTTTGATGGGTACGGAGATTTAGTTTTGCAAGATGAAAACATCTTGGAGATACATCGTGAAACACTGTAAATTTATTCAATGCCACAATTACCATGTTCCTTTGGAGGTGTCATGTTTCCTTGCTTTTTTGCTTCTTGTATTTTTACATTGATATCTGCATATCTGGTGGAATGGGTGCCTCTTCCAATTTATGGGGTAGCTTTAATAGGGATACATTTTCTGTATCCCTGAATTGTATACAGTAAATATTCATTTAATGTCATCAATAGGCTCTTGGAAACTACAACTTTAAGCAAAAACGTGTAGAGCAGGTCCTCAAATAACATCATTTCATTCAATATTGTTTTATTGTAATGTTGATGAGAAAAAAACGTTGATTTTCTTAAATGTTGTTTTGTTTAAAGTTGCAGTTTCCAAGAATCTATCAATAGTGTTCAGTGAGGATTCACTGTACTTAAAGATAGTTAAGATAAATTTTGTGTTACTTTTTTTTTTTTTTTACCAAAATAAAAAGTATCATTTAGGTGCAGGCTTCCCAGGTACCAATGACTGGCCCACCTGGTGCCTACAGCTGCCAGCAAACCCATCTTCTCCAGTGGCAGAGCCCAGTATCCTGGAAGCAACAACCAGCCTGCCTGGTACCTGTTGCCAGTAATACTACCCCTGCAACCAGCAGAGATGCCATGCCCAGTGTGTGCCCCCCAGAACCTGAGAATTGGCTCACTTGGTGGCCCTTACCTCAAGCAGAGCCACACCACTGACTTCACAAACACCCAGAGCCTAGGCCAGTATGGTACTTGCAGACACCACTGACACTGAATACAACCAAAGAAATCATACCCATCCAGAACCAAAACTAAAGCATCCTTATCTAACCAATACTATAGGACACATCTATGGGGAAACATATCCCTATAAAAGCTACCCCATAAAACTGGAAGAGGCACCCATTCCACCTGATAGGCAGATATCAATGTAAGAATATAAGAACCAAAAAAGCAAGGAAATACAACCCCTCCAAAGGAACATGGTAATTCTCTAGCAACAGACCCCAAAGCAAAGGCATTCTATAAAATGCCTGAATAGGAATTCAAAATAGTGATATTAAAAAAACTCAGTGAGATACAAGAGAAAACAGATAGACAATTCAATGAAATCAGAAAAATAATTCATGATCTAAATGAAAAATCTGGCCAGGCATGGTAGTTTATACCTGTAATCCCAGAACTTTGGGAGGCCAAAGTAGGAGGTCTGCTTGAGCCCAGGTGTTCAAGATCAGCCTGGGCAACACAATGAGATCTTGTCTCTACTAAAAAGTTTTTTAAATTAGCTAGGTGTGGTAGTGCATGCCTGTAGTCCCAGATACTTGGGAGACTGAGGTGGGAGGATCATTTGAGGCCAGAAGTTCAAGGATGTAGTGAGAGCTCTGATTGTGCCATTACACTCCAACCTAAGTGACAAAGCAAGACACTGTCTCAAAAACAAACAAATAAAAATAAATAAATAAGAAATTCAACAGAGATTAATATCATTTAAAAAAAAACCCAAACAGAAATCTTGGAGTTAAAGAATTCAGTAAATAACATAAGAAATACAGTTGCGAAACTCAACAATAGACTAGATCAAACAAAACAAAAAATTTCTGAACTTGAAGGTCGTTTGAAATAATCCAGCCAGACAAAAAAGAAAAAAGTGAAGAAAACTTAAAGGATTTATATGACACCATTAAGTAAACAAATACTCATTTTATGTGAATTCCAGAAGGAGAAGAGCTGGAACAAGGCATAGAAAAACCTATATAATAAAATAATCACTGAAATCTTAGCAAGTTTTGGGAGAGACATGGATATCCATATCTAGTAAACTCAAAAGTTCCCAAATTCAACCAAAAAAGTCCTGTCTGAGGAACATTATAGTTAAACTGTCAAAAGTCAAAGACAGATAAAGGAGAAAATTCTAAAAACAGTAAGAGAAAAGTCTCAAGTCACATATAATGAAATCTTATCAGACTAACAGAGATTTCTCAACTAAATCTTATGGGCCAGAAGAGAATATAATGATATATTCAAAGTGCTAAAAGAAAAGAAAAACTGCCAGTAAAGAATACTATTCCTAGCAAAGTTAACCTTCAGAAATGAAGGCAAAATAAAGTTTTTCCTGGAGAAGGAGAAAATGGAGAATTTTTCACCACTAGACTGGCCTCACAGGAAATACAGAAGTCCTACATCTGGAAGTAAAAGGACAATAACTACCAGTCACTGATAGAGCCGATACACATAAGAAAGAGAAGGAAATCAAATATTTTTGTTACAGAAAACCATCAAACTACAAACATAAACAATATGAAAGAAGAAAGGAACAAAGACTATATAAAACAACCAGGAAACAACTAACAAAATGACAGGAGTAAGCCTTCACCTATCAACAATAACCTTCAATGTAAACAGTTTAAATTCCCCAATTAAAAGACATAGACTGTCTGAACTGATTTTTTTAACAGACCCAACTATATGCTGCCTTCAAGAAACTCACCTCACCTGTAAAGACACATAAACTAAAAATAGAGTGATGGAAAAAAATATTCCATGCAAATGGAAGCCAAATGTGACCAGCTGTAGCTATACTTGTATCAGATAAAGTAGATTTTAAGTCAAACTGTAAAAAAATATAAAGGTAATTATATAATGATAAAGGGATCAATTCAGCAAGAGTATGTGATAATTATAAATATATATGTACCTAACACCAGAGCACCTAGATTTTTAAGCAAATATTATTAGATCTAAAGGGAGAGATAGACTCCAATACTATAATACTTGATGTCTTCAACACTCCACACTCAGCACTGGGCAGGTCATCTAGATTGAAATTCAATGAAGAAATATCAATCTTAAATTGCACTATAGACAAATGGACCTAATAGACGTTTACAGAACATTTTAACCAACAGACACAGAATATACATTCTTCTCATCTGCACATGGAACATTCTCTAGGACAGACCATAGGTTAGGCCACAAAACAAGCCTCAAAAAATTTTTAAAAATCAAAATCCTATTAAGTATCTTTTCAGACTTCAATGGAATAAAACTAAAAATCAATAACAAGGGAAAACTTTGGGAACAGCACAAACTGATGGAAGTTAAACAACATGCTCCTGAATGACCAGTGAGTCAATAAAGAAATTAAAAAGCCAATTTAAAAAATTTATTGAAACTAATTAAAATGGAAATATAATATACCGGCCAGTGCAGTGGCTCACATCTGTAATTCCAGCACTTTGGGAGGCCAAGGCAGGTGGATCACCTGAGGTTGGGAGTTCAAGACCAGCCTGGTCAACATGGTGAAACCCCGTCTCTACTAACAACACAAATGTAGCCGGGTGTGGTGGCAGGCACCTGTAATCCTAGCTACTCATGAGACTGAGGCAGAAGAATCACTTGAACCCAGGAGGTGAAGATTTCACTGGACTGGGATTGTGCCACTGCACTCCAGCCTGGGCAACAAAGTAAGACTCCATCTCAAAAAAAAAAAAGAAAAAGAAAAAAAGAAACACAATATACCAAAACTTATAGGATACAGCAAAAGGAGTATAAGAGGGAAGTTTATAGCAACAAACAACTACACCAAAAAGTAGTAAATTTTCAAATGAACATCCTAATGTCATACCTCAAGGAACTAAAGAAGCAAGAACAAACCAAATCCAATATAAGTACAAAAAATAAATAATAAAGATCAGGACAGAAATAAATTATTTAAAAACTAAAAACAATACAAAAGATCAATGAAACAAAAAGCTGGTTTTTTAAAAAGGTAAACAGGCCAGGTGTGGTGGCTCATGCCTGTAATCCCAGCACATTGGGAGGCCGAGGCAGGCAGATCACCTGAGGCCGAGAGTTCAAGACCAGCCTGACCAATACGGAGAAACCCTGTCTCTACTAAAAACACAAAATTAGCTGAGTGTGGTGGTTGATGCCTGTAATTCCAGCTACTTGGGAGACTGAGGCAGGAGAATTGCTTGAACCCAGGAGGCAGAGGTTGAGGTGAGCCAAGATCATACCATTGCACTCCAGCCTGGGCAACAAGAGCGAAACTCCACTTCAACAAAAAAAGAAAAGATAAAATTGAAAAACCATTAGCTAGACTACCTACCAAAAAAAAAAAATCTAAATAAATCAAATTAAAAATGAAAGAGGAGACATTAAAACTGATACCACAGAAATACAAGGATCATTAAAGACTATCACAAACAACAATATGCCAACAAATTAGAAAACCTAGAGAAAATGGAGAAATTCCTGAACACATGCAACCTATCAAGATTGAACCAGGAAGAAGTAGAAAACCTAAACAGACCAAAACCAAAGAACAAGACTGAATCAATAATAAAAAGTCTCTCAACAAAGAAAAGCCAAGAACTGGTTGACTTCACTGCTGAATTCTACCAAACTTTTAAAGAATTAACACATATTCTTCTTATACTATTCCAAAAACATGAAAAGGAGGGAATTCTTCCAAATTCATTCTACAAGGCTAATATTACCCTAATGCAAAACCCAGACAAGAACATAACAAAAAGAGAAAACTACAGGCTAATATTCCTGATGAACATAGATGCAAAAATCTTCAACAAAACAGTAGTAAACCAAATCCAACAGCGCATCAAAAAGATTAATACGCTACGATCAAGTGAGATTTACCCCAGGGATGCAAGGGTGATTCAATATACACAAATCAATAAACATGATGCATCGCATGAAGAGAATGAAGAACAAAAACACATGATCATTTCAATAGGGACAGAAAAAGCATTTGATAAAATTCAGCATCCCTTTACAATAAGAACTCTCAACATATTAGGCATAGAAGAAATTTTCCTCAGCATAATGAAGTCCACATATGACAAACTTACAACTAAGTTTTCAACTTTTCCTCTAATAGCTGGAACAATATAAAGGTGACTACTTTCCCCACTACAATTTAACACTGTATTAGAAGTCCTAGCCAGAGCAATTAGGCAAAGTTAATAAACAAAGGGCATCCAAATTGGGAAAAAAGGAAGTCAAATTGTCTTTTTGCAGACCATGTGATCTTATAAGTAGAAAAAGCTAAGGACTCTGCCAAAAACTCTTAGAACTGATAGACAAATTCAGTAAAATTGCAGGATATAAAATCAACATACAAAAAGTATTAGCATTTCTATACATCAATAACAAACTAGCTTAAAAAGAAACCAACAAAGCAATTACATTTTCAATAGCTATTAAAAATATTACATAGGAATAAAATTAACCAAGCAGGTGAAAGATCTCCACAATAAGAACTAAAAAGTACCGATGAAAGAAATGAAAGAAGACACAAAAAAATGGAAAGAAATACCATGTTCATGGATTGAAAAGATTAATATTGTTAAAAATGACCATACCCAAATCGATCCACAGATTCAAAACAATCCCTATGAAAATACCACTGACATTCTTCACAGAAATAGAAAAAATAATCCTAAAATGTATACGGAACCACAAAAGACCCAAACAACCAAAGCAATCCTGACTAAAAAGGACAAAGCTGGTAGCATCACATTATCTGACTTCAAAATATACTATAAATATACTGTAACAAAGCAGCATGGTACTGGCATAAAAACAGGTACATGGATCAATGAAACAGAGAACCCAGAAATAAATCCACATATTTATAATCAACTGATTTTTAACAAAGGCACCAAAACCATACACTGCAGAAAGAACAGTCTCTTCAATAAATGGTGCTGGATAAACTGGATATCTGGATACACAGAAAAATGAAACAAGATTCTTTTCTCTCACCATATACAAAAATCAACTCAAAATGAATTAAAGATTAAATATAAGACTCTGAACTATAAAACTATTAGAGGAAACTACAAGGAGAAACACTTCAGGACATTGGTCTAAGAAAAGATTTTATGGATATAATCTCCAAAGCATTGGCAACAAAAGCAAAAATAGACAAATGGGATTATATCAAACTCAACACATACACACACACACAAATAATCTGATTTTAAAATGGGAAAATGATTCTAAATAGATATTTATCAAAAGAAGACATTCAAATGACCAACAAGTGCATAAAAAATGCTCAACATCATTAATCATCAAATGCAAATAAAAAAACCCCAGTGTGATATAATCTCATTCCAGTTAGAATGACTATTAACAAAAAGACAAAAAAAAAATCAAATTCCGGCAAGGATGCAGAGAAAAGGAAACTTGCATACACCGTTGAACTGTAAGTTATCATAGTCATTATTGAAAAAGTATGGAGGTCCCTCAAAAACCTAGAAATAGAACTACCACATGATCCAGCAATCTCACTATGGGGTATAAATCCAAAAAAAAGGAAATCAGTATATTGAACAGATATCTGTACTCCCGTGTTTATGCAGCTCTATTCACAATAACCAATATAAAAGTGTCCATTAACAGATGAATGGATAAAGAAAATGTGTTATATATACCCAGTGGAATACTATTTGGCCATAAAAAGAATGAGATCCTGTCATTTGCAACAACACTGATGAACTTAGAGGACTTTATGTTAAGTGAAATAAGCCAGGCACAGAAAGATAAAAACACGTTCTTACTCATGTTCTCCACATATTCTTACTCATTTTCAGGAGCTAAAAAAACTGATCTCAGAAGTAGAAAGTAGAATAGCAATTATTAAGGCTGGGAAGGGTGTAGGTGGAATAGGGAGAGATTATTTAAAGGATACAAAATTATCAGTAGATAGGGAAAATAAGTTCTTGTGTTCCATAGCACTGTAAGGTGACTGTAGCGAACAATAATTTATTGTGTATTTTCAAATAGTTAGAAAAGGGGGTTTTGAATGTTCCCAGGGCAAAGAAATAATAAATGTTTGAGAAGATAGATATGCTAATTACCTTGATTTGATAATTATAAATTGTATGTATCAAAATATCCCTCTGTACCCCATAATTATGTACAATTTTTATTTGTCAATGAAAATATTTTAAAAGATAATTTGGTTTAATATTTTGTTTCACAGATGAAGAAACTAAGGCTCAAGGAGGTTACACAACCAGACCAATATCACACAGAGAGTTGGTGTTAAAGTTGGACTAAAATCCAGTTTTTTGGGTTTTGTTTTTGGTTTTGTTGTTTTGAGACAGTCTCATGCTCTCACCCAGGCTAGAGTGTAGTGACGCAATCATGGCTCACTGCAACCTTGACCTCCTATGCTCAAGCAATCCTCCCATCTCAGCCTCCCAAGTAACTGCAACTACAGGTGTGTGTCACCACACCTGGCTAATTTTTTAAAAAAAGAATTTGTAGACACAGGGTCTTTTTCTATTGCCTACGCTGGTCTTGAACTCCTGGGCTCAAACAATCCTCCCTCCTTGGCCTCCCAAAGTGCTGGAATTCTATTAAGTATCTTTTCAGACCTCAATGGAATAAAACTAGAAATCAATGGAATAAAACTAGAAATGAGTCACTGTGCCTAGCCCTAAAGTCCAGCTTTTTGACAATTTTTTATTCTCTACTGAGAGCTAACAGGATTTTTAAAGTGTGGAAATTAGATTATAAAGTTTTAAATAAGGCCTGGCATGATGGCTCATGCCTGTAATCCCAACACTTTGGGAGGCCGAGGTGGGAGCATCACTTGAGGTCAGGAGTTTGAGACCAGCCTGGCCAACATGGTAAAATCCCGCCTCTACTAAAAATACAAAAATTATCTGGGCATAGTGGCCTATGCCTGTATTCCCAGCTACTAGGAAGGGTGAGGCAGGAGAATCACTTGAGCCCAGGAGGCAGAGATTGCAGTGAGCCAAGACCACACCACTGCACTCCAGCCTGGGCAACAGAAAGAGACTGTCTCATAAAGAAAAAAAGAAAGAAAAAAGTTTCAGATAAAACAGTCACAGTGAATCCAAGACATTTTTAAAAAGGGAAAGAAAATTCCATATTTTGAGAATGATTTTAGCAAAAATCTTATCTACAAGGAAACTTGGTTATTTTCTCACCTTGAAAAACTTTGCCTGGAGTTGCAATAACACATCTGTTCTTCTCTGTTCTTTTAATTTAGTCAAAAGCTTCTTTTGCCACGGATCATATTTTGGCTTGATCTAGTGGACAAACACGTTCACATAAAGTTACAACATAACAGAATGATTCTGAACAAAAGTTGCAAGCAAAGAGATTCAAGGACCTTCTGGAAATGGTATCTGGCCACGGTTGCTAGATTGGCTAGGACTAGTGAGGTTTTGGAAAGGATCTTCATGGGTTCACAAATTCACTGAAGGAGACAGAAGCACCGGTTCCTGTTAATGCCTTGCCTATGAGATGCAGTAGATTCATCTGGGATGACACGACACCAACCACAAGCAGCAGGGACCCCAAATCCATCAGAGTTGGTCACTGCACTTTATTTACAGGGCAAGAGAAGTTCACCCACAGACTCCTTGTGAGTCCACATTTAAAACAGCTTTCATGGCCAGGAGCAGTGGCTCACACCTGTAATCCCAACACTTTGGGAGGCTGAGGTGGGCAGATCACAAGGTCAGGAGACGGAGACCATCCTGGCCAACATGGTGAAGCTCTGTCTCTACTAAAAAAATACAAAAATTAGCTGTGGGTGGTGGCCCACGCCTGTAGTGCCAGCCACTTAGAAGGCTGAGGCAGGAGAATCACTTGAGCCTGGTAGGCAGAGGTTGCAGTGAGCTGAGATTGTGCCACTGCACTCCAGCCTGGGCGACAAAGCAAGACTCCATCTCAAAAAAAAAATCTTTTATGTTAATAAACTGTATTTCAAAAATCAGTTCTGTTGCTGTAAATACCATTAACACTCAAATTTATATCTCAGCCCTAAACTTCAGCCTATTATATCCAACTACTCCATTGATATCTATACTTGGATGTCAAGTGTAACAATCTAAAACAGAAAATCAGGCTTCCCTTACATGGACTACCGTGTTCCTCAAGCACTAGATAGACCTAGGAGTTATCTTTGATTTCTCTCAATCTATCTTTATTCACTGCTATGGTCTGAATGTGTTCCTCTAAAATTTAAATGTTGAAACCTAACCCCCAAGGTGATGGCATTAGTAATAGAATTTGAGGATGTGATTAGATCATGATGGTAGAGCTCTCATGAACGGTATTCATGCCCTGACAAAAGAGGCCTGAGAGACCTTGTTTTTTTCCTTTTTCTTTCTTTCTTTTTATTTTTTTTTTCGAGACGAGGTCTCACTCTGTTGCCAGGCTGGAGTGCAGTGGTGCGATCTCGGCTCCCTGCAACCTCCGTCTCCCGGGTTCAAGCAATTCCCCTGCCTCAGCCTCCTGAGTAGCTGGGACTACAGGCTTGTGCCACCACTCCCGGCTAATTTTTTGTATGTTAAATAGAGACAAGGTTTCACCACGTTGGCCAGGATGGTCTTAATCTCCTGACCTCATGATCCGCCCACCTTGGCCTCCCAAAGTGCTGGGATTACAGGCATGAGCCACTGAACCTGGACAAACTTGTTTTTTTTCTTCCACCGTGTGAGGACACAGGGAGAAGTCAGAAGTCTGTAACCTAGAATAGGACCCTTCAGAACTTGACCATGCTGGCCCCCTGGTCTTGGACTTCCCAGCCTCTAGAACTGTGAGAAATATATTTCTGTTCCTTATAAGCTACCCAGTTTATGGTATTTTGTTTAAGCAGCCTGAATAGACTAAAACAATCATACAAGATTTTCCTTTTCTTCATAATACAATCAATCCTTGTTGTTTGTGGATTCCACATTTGTGATTTAGCCTACTATCTAACATTTTTTTGTGACCCAAAACTCAATACTAGTAGAGCTTTCATAGTCACTCATAGGTGTGTGCAGGTGAAAATTTGAGTCACCTAGTGGGCATATTCCCAACTAAGTTTGAACAAGGCAACACTCGGCCTTCTTGTTTCTGCTCACATATTACAAACAAGGATCCTTTTCATGGTCCATTTAGAGTTACATTCTTCACATTTTTGTGCTTTTTGGTGGTAATTTGACTGTTGAAAATGGTCCCCATGTGTAGTACTAAAGTAATGTCTAATGTTCCTAAGCATAAGAAGACTGTGTTCTGTGCCTTTTGGAAAAAAATACATGTGTTAGGTAAGGTTCATTCAGGCATGAATTTATAGTACTGTCATTAGTTCAATGTTAATAAGTCAACAATATATTTTAAATAAAATGTCTTTAAACAGAAACACACATAAAACAGTTAACGTATTGATAGTGTTCAGACAACAGGTTCACAGGAATGAACCCTATTTCCCCTAGGAGTGACAATTCAATATTTGCTAACTCAGTGTTCATGATGACTTTCCAGAACACAACTACCTTGAATAATGAGAATTGATCATACTTAGCACCACCTAAAATAATCTTGTTTAGTTTGCTTACTTGCATATTTTTTGTGAATTGTGTTATCTTTAGCACGAAGAGCCATACCTGACATACAATATGTACCAAATAGTTTTTGACTCAACAGTTGGATTTACACAAGTCAATTATACCTTTGGATATTAAGCTTAGTTCTTGCCAAGTATTTAAGATCATTAGTAATAAGCAGGGAATTTGGGCCCATTAAAGTGGGGCACAGGCATCTGGAGAACCTTCAGAGAAGGCGGATCAGCATAGCGAAATTCAACACAGAGCCAAGGCAGGCAAAGAGCTGGGAGACTGTGGCTCACAAAGCCAGGTTCTCTGAGTTGCCTCCCCTGAGGACAAGGAAGCATCTCACCTAGTTGAAGAGGACAGTTTGCTGAGGGCACTAAGGAGATGGGACAACAGGGATCATGTAAACCTGCTGCTGCCAGGTTGCCTGACCTGCTTAGACGACACTGTGACACTGCTGACATCACTGACAGATGACTATCACCACAAGTCTCTTTACCTTTATGAAGGAAATCCAGTTGGCTCTCTTTTACAGGGTCATACTGGGTCCTGCCAAACCCAAATTATCTGCTTTAGCCATTGCAGCTTCATAGTCTGGAAATATTTGCATTCTCTGTTGCTCCATGAAGATGTTTTGAAATTTCTGGGAAACCTAAACAAGATGAAGAGAGAAATGGAACACATAAAAAAAGTCTCAGAGAGTGAGCAATTTCAAAAACAGCTACTGATTGTCTTTGAAATAGCCTTGGAATCAAACTAATTTATAAAACGCAACTCTGTGATAGTGATAGGGCTTTAAATAGCATACCTGTGTGGGGCATGTTCTCAGTCAGCTCCTTACCATAATTGTGCATATTACTTATTCTGAATGTCTGCTCCAGATATTGGAAATATATTAATGTATTTATTTATATATATATTGAACTGGAACCTAAATATAAGTGAGAAGTAAATTGTCCACCTTTGGAAATGCACTCACTTTTTCCAACCACCTGATAAAACGATTACAGAATATTTAAGGATAAAATAAATCCTGCTTTCAGAGGCCGATGAGGATGTAGCTAGAGAGGAGTACAGATGCTAGAATCTGTTAAACTCTTTAAGGCATCTCAACATATTCCCTTCATAGCTTACTTTCAGACCGAGGCTACAAGTACTTTCTATGACATCGATTCCTACTGTCAAAATGCTGAACATTCCTTCTTCCCTTAAGGGTGGTCTCTGTGGTGATGCCTTCATCACTGTTCTTGCCACGTTGTGTCAGGATTTCCTCACTACATGGTGAGCCCCATTCAGGGCACAGACTATGAATGTCAAGAACTCAACACATGGTGATGTCCACATGACGTGAATGTACTTAATGCCACTGAACTAAACACTTAATGGCTAAAATGGTAAATTTTGTTCTGTTATTTTACCACTCATGTGTGCACATGTACACACACACAGTAGGAACCTACCACAGTGCTGACACATACTTGGGCCTCAACAAAGGTTTCTGGAATGAGTGAGAAAATTTGTGAGTCACAGAGCTGAAGGTTCTTCCACTTAATGCTGGTACCTCTGAGGTTGTGCTATTCAATGCTGTTGCCCCTAGCCACATGTGGTTGTTTAACATTGAAATATGAATTAATTACAATGAAATAAAATTTGAAATCTAGTTTTTCAGTTGTGCTAACCACATTCCAATTGCTCAAATAACTATTAGTGTATGTGACCAGTGGTTAACACGAATGGCACAAAGGCAGAACACATCCATCACTGCAGGCAGTTCAGCGAGACAGTGTGCTGGTCTATGACTGGGTTGGCTGTTTCTTAAAGGGCTGGACAGTAGATATTTTAGCCTTTACAGACCACAAGATCTCTGTCACAACTACTTGAGTCTGCTGTTTTAGTGTGAAAGCACCCATAGACAATACATATATGAATAGGCATGGCTGTTGCTATGGTCTGAATGTTTGTGTCTCCACAAAATTCACATGTTGAAATCCTAACTCCAAGGCAATGGTATTAGGAGATGGAAATTTGGGGAGGTTATTGGGTCATGAAGGTGAAGTCTTCACGAATAGAATTAGCACCTTTATAAAAGAAGCTTGAGAGGCTCTTGCCCTTCAACCACATGAGGACACAGTAAGAAGACACCACCTATGAGCCAGAAAGCGGGCCCTCGCCAGACATCAAACTACCTTGATCTTGAACATTCCAGCCTCCAGAATTGTGAGAAATAAATTTCTGTTGTTTATAGACCACTCCGTTGATGGTATTTTGTTAGAGTAGCCTGAATGAACCTAAGACTGCTGTATTCCAAAACAACTTTATTTTAAAAAACCAGGTGAGGGCTATCGTTTGCTGACCCTGCTCTCAGGCATTAGAATATCAGAATAAACAGCACCTAAACATAGGAGCTCTTCCTATGTAAAAAAGTTTGTGTAATGTGATAGGTTATCTTGGAACATAATTAGTATTTCACATAATACTGTCATAAGAAAATTGAAAGTGGAAATCATCCCCATAAAAATGAGACAAGCTGTTCTTTGGGAACAACATGGTTTTATTGGAGTGCTCCGCCAGACTCATGTTCTCCTGTTTATCATTAATAATAGTCTCCTGGGCTATAATTAACTTTTATTTATTTTGGTTCTACTTAAACATCATCATATTCTGATTCTGTGTTTTGCCTATCATAATCCTTGATGATAATTAGGGTAAGGACACTCCCACAGAAACACTCTGCTGGAGACAGTGTTGCTGGTGGCATGAAAAGAAAGGCAAAAGCTAAACATCATCATCTTCAAGGAAACAAGAGGACATGTGATACCACTGGTTTTGATGAGCTTAAAGAGGCTGTGTTACATACTAATAAAAATCATCCTGGGCCAGGCGCAGTGGATCACACCTGTAATCCCAGCACTTTGGGAGGCCGAGGCAGGTAGATCACTTGAGGTCAGGAGTTCAAGACCAGTCTGGCCAACATGGTGAAGTGGAGGCCGAGGCGGGTAGATCACTTGAGGTCAGGAGTTCAAGACCAGTCTGGCCAACATGGTGAAACCCCGTCTCTACTAAAAATACAAAAATTAGCTGAATGTGGTGGCATGTGCCTGTAATCCCAGCTACTTGGGAGGCTGAGGCAGGAGAATTGCTTGAACGTGGGAGGTGGAGGTTGCAGTGAGCCGAGATCGTGCCACTATACTCCAGCCTGGGTGACAGAGCGAGACTCCATCTCAAGCATACACGCGCACACATATACACACGCAAAATTTTAGTATATGCTGGAACAAATGCAAATGCAAGTGAAATTTCAAAGTCAAGCAAATGGTGATAGCACAGACAGTGGCTTACTTCTTACTTGAAGAGCATTCAAAACCATTCAGATCTTATTTTTACCTGTTTGGATCCATCAATTTCTTATTTTTACCCAGCAAATATATATACTTCCAAATAATATACAGCCTGAGCTACAAAAATCTTTATTATTGAAACTTTTGCTATTATAAACCTGAAGCATGGCCAGGTATGGTGGCTCATCCCAGTAATCCCAGCACTTTGGGAAGCCAAGGCAGGCGGATCACCTGAGGCCAGAGTACAAGACCAGCCTGGCCAATACGGCAACCCCATCTCTACCAAAGATACAAAAATTAGCCAGGTGTGGCTGAGGCAGGAGAATCACTTGGACCCAGGAGGCGGAGTTTGCAGTGAGCCAAGATTGGGCAACTGCACTCCAGCCTGGAAGACAGAATGAGACTCCATCTCAAAATAAATAAAGGATGATAGGGTTAAGAGTTTCTTTCTTTCTTTCTTTTTTTAATTTCTATCCCAGATGTGGTTTCAAAGGTTAAAAGTTTCTTAAGAGATGGCCTCAACCATTTCCTCCCCTTTACCTACCTACTTCAGTGGATTTCATATTTTTGTCTTTTGACATGGGGCCTTTTTCAAAGTAAATCATATGCAGAGCCGTATAAACTGTATAAAAGCAGATTGTTAAGTTACCTAGAAGTGGTGTATGGTAGTTCACAAGCCACCACAAGATGACCATGCTGTGATATTAAAGATATGGTTGGAACTAAATACCCACCTCACCTCACTGATGTATGAGGCAAGTGTCCTGAGTGAATGAGTATGTAGTGTTTCAAATACCCATCTTATGCCAAGAGCCAAAGAAAGGTGCCATTTAATGATAAACTCATAATTGAACTTTGCAAGTTGTGAGGCAGTCACACTATAGTTAGTCCAAAAGCTAAGGATTTCAGCCTAAAGGAATACAGAATCCCAAGCGGGAGGGGCTCTGCTTGAGGAGGTACTGATTCTAGGACCAACTGATGGAATGTAGCCTAGATACTGATGATCTCCTGTGTCATTATTCCTTATGGCTGCCATTGGCTCAGAACTTGCTCAGTGTGCCTATGCATCTTGCTATAGCTACTGGACATCTCTATTCTCTCCTGCTTTTCTTTCCTGACTAGGTGACCTGTCCAGGAAGAATTAGACCCCGTACTCTCCACTCTTTCCTCACCTCCTTCCTTTTTTCTATGCCTGGCAGGAGCTGGACAGTTTCATCTCTTGCATGTAAGTGTATCTGTGCTTCTAGTTCTCAGTGAAGCGTGTCCTTCTGAATGTGGTTCTCTTTCCTCCTGCTCTCCTTTCTGTTCCCTTATGTTTGTCTCAGAGCATGCCCTCTCTCCTGACTTTATGGGACCATTATTGGCTAGAGCTGCAGTTGCCAGATTTTTTCCTAAATTGAGGTAAGAATTGAGTCTACTTTTTTTTTTTTTTCTTGAGCCTCTGTTTACCTGAAGTCTAGACACTCTGCCCTGTGGTGGAAATGTCCTAAAGATCAGGTAATCAATTAGTCATCTGGGTTCAGATGTCAGCAGCTATAATCAACTATAGAAGAGCCATCGAACACAAATTCAAGAGGCTAATCCAAAGCAAATGATCACCTCCTTGGCAACAGCTGTTACAGCTATGTTTCTTTTCACTTCCTTCTCTCCTTTACTTAAACCACATTTGTTATCCTTCAGTTCTGGAGGTCAGAAGTCCTACACAGGTCTCACTGGGTTTCTGTTCTTTTAGAGTCCAGAATAGAGGTTTTGTTTGTTTGTTTTTGAGACAGAATTTTGCTCCATTGCCAAGGCTGGAGTGCAGTGACACAATCATGGCTCACTGTAGCCTTAACCTCCTGGGCTCAAGAGATCCTCCTGCTTCAATTCAGCCTCCAAAGTAGCTAGGACTACAGGAGCATGTCAGCATGCCCAACTAGTTTTGTCATTTTTTATTTTTTGTAGAGACAAGTCTCTCACCATGTTGCCCAGGCTGGTCTCAAACTCCTGGGCTCAAGCAATCCTGCCTTGGCCTCCCAAACTGCTAAGATTATAGGTGTAAGCCACCATGCCTGGCCCATGGTAGAGAAATTGAAATACTTTGCTTGATATGCAGGATAGTTTAGATTGGGAAACACTGCTGTAATCCAGATGCTTTATTTGAAAATACCAAACAAAAAAGCCCAGGTTAACAAGCATTCACAGATGGTAGCATGATTACAACTGGGATTCTTTTCTCATTGACTGCCAATCCATTTTTGTTTTCACTATACTGTGTATCTTGGGGATGCTGAAGTTTCACAAGAAAAGTGATCTTGCTTTTGGGAAAGGGAAGAAGATTGGAAAACAGTGTCATAGGTTAGTGGTAGTTGAGCCCAGGAATGGTAAACTACTAAAAAAGGCCCATTATGGATCAGATTTGGGGATAAGGTAAACAGCATAACCAATATGAATAAATGCATTGTCCACAACCACCAGAATATAGAAGCAGTCCTGACAGTCATATGTATTGTTTGTGTTGGCCTTCCCTGGTCTTTGAAGTGGAAGAAGAGAAAGGGTATCTGCAGTTTCCCTGAAACCTAAACCAGGTCTCAATGAATGATGTCAGTTCTCTTAGGCTGGTCCTAAAAGACACACCCCTCTACCAAAGTAGCTTCTATTCCACAGAGAACAGAATTGGAGATGACAAGGGAGAAAACTAGAAAGCAGGTGAAGCATAGTCACAACAGTAGCCATGGTTCAAACAATACTTTGAGTTAGGTGTCACCAGAAAGCAGACCAGACTGGGGACACAGTGCCCAAACCTGGGTCTCTGAGCTTAGGTGTGTCTTATGGTTCTCTCCAGAAAAGTTCTGTCCTTACTTTTCTGTCTTTGGTCCCATCCCACCCAGGTATCTAAGGATGATCGCAGTGATGTGGAGAGCAGCTCAGAGGAAGACGATGTGACCACCTGCACAAAAAGTCCCTGTGACAGTAGCTCCAGCAATGGTGCCAATCGGGTGAATGGTCACATGGGAAGCAGCTACTGGGCTGAAGAGTAAGGTGGTTGCTATGGGAATTTAAGCACACATGGACTTGTAGGGCCACTGGCAACATACTCCTCTTGGCCCTTCCTGTATCTACTCTTCTGTGACTGGAGGACTGCAAGGCACTGAGGAGTATCAAAGAAGCAAATATGTTCACTTTAAAAGAAAACTCTGCTATTTTGTATTTAATAGCCTTCAGGTTCTTTCAGTAATGTTATTTGCTCTGTGTGTTTGTATGTGTGTGTGTGTGTTCATGTGCATTTGTACATATGCGTGAGTTTCATTGCCGGGGTTGGGGCACAATTCTGGACTGGGGCCATGAGGCCTTCCCTGGTCCCCTTTAGACCCACCTCAGTTCCACATTTGGTTGCATCTTGAATTATGCTGACTCCAGACTATCCCCTCCCTTTTTGCCCTTGGCTCTTGAGGCTCTAAACCCCTAGATCATCTGAATGGAGCAGCCAAGTTCAGTCCCAGATTTCTGCACTGTTCCTCTTTCACAGCTGGAATATTTCGCATGATGAAGTTGTATAGAAACGGCACCGTGGACGGATGGCCAGGATTGCCATGGTCCCTAGCTAGATCCCCTTCCTACCACCTGATAGCAACAGGGACAGCTGCCTATACCCTGCTCTTTACTTAATGGTACCCAGGGAAGGGGCATGGGAAGAGGGTGAGTTGAGGGCTGGAGGAGGACAACAGCCACTGAGTGAGCTGTTCAGTCTTATACTATTGTTTAATCTGTGATTAAAAGTGCTTCAACCCACCTCTACTGTCTCTACCTCTTTAGTGACTCTATCCACCATTTGCGGAATCCATAAGCTAATTAAGAGCTTTTCCAAGTCTGATTCAGGAGGCCCTGGACACCAAATTTTTCCTTTCTGTGCATGGTGGGAAGCGAGTCAGCCAGGGTGCTTACATTTTAGAGCTTTTATGTTTTCAGAAAAAGTAAATAGGTTTAGTGGGTCACAAGACTGTGACCTGGGCAGGTTCCACAATGTATATAGTGAACCAACAAAAGCTTTGGTTGAAAAGCCAAGACACCATTAGGTAGATACCTGTATTTACTATTTTAGTCAATACAGATATTGTCAATTAACTTTTTTTTTTTGGTAGAGATGAGGTCTCCCCATGTTGCCCAGGTTGGTCTCAAGCACCTGGCCTTCAGCCAAAATGTTGGGATTACAGACATGAGCTACTGTGTCCAGCCCAATTAACATTTTAAGGTTGTGATAAATAAGTCTGAGATGTTTCTTGTTTTAGTTCTGTTTTCTCTTTTAGCATATAGAGAATCAGTCATCCTAATCCAGACTTTTCTCTGTGGTCTTGGCAAAATTACCAGATGTAGTATTCATCTCCCAGAATAATTTTCCATTTGGTAAATGGTGAGATTATCAAAATATTTGCAAGTGCTCTTATGTACATTATGATATATGGAGAGTATCAGGGAGAGGAATGAAAATGGAAAGAAATGGGTTATTGTTCTAAGAATCAGAAACTCACTTGATGTTCACTGACATAGGGATATTGACCCTACTAAACTTAACCTTACTAACAGACTTGATTTTTAGAAATTCTTACTGCCATTCGCCTCCTTACCTCCAACCACCCACCCCGCCCACCCAGTGGTGCACACCCGCCAACATTCTAGGTGGGCAAACAACTTGGATATCAACAGGGGGTGGAAAACAAACCCACTAGCGGGACCAAAAGGCAGACCCATCAGCAGAACACAGGCAGCAGCTTCAACAATTCCAAAACTGAAAGTCAAATCCAGGAGAAGACTGAGGAAGGCCCATTCTCTTTGAGGTACATCACCATCAACAACGATCAATGGACCCACTTAATGGAGCGCTTAATTGGCACTTAATTGTAAATTAAAATTTGCTGATGACAATGGGCTAAATTAAGCTACCATGGAAAGAGGAAAGAAATGGAAGCTGCTGACTGTAGGAAGCAGCACGTGTACTGTGCAGGTAAAAATATAAATGAAAGAAGAAAATCTAACTTCTCATTATGGAAGGCATGACTGCCGCAGATCAAGAGGTTATTGTTTTTGCAGCCTCTTGTAAGAAATGGCCTTTTAAAAGACAAACTTGGGAAGGGGGTATTATCTCTGTCTGCCAAGCAAATTATAGATTATTCCCCCACTCCACTCCTGACACCATGAAATCCCAAAAGGGTTAACAGGTGAACAGTAGCAGCTTGAAATGATTTATTTTTTTCTAAGGAACATTAAATACTGTATTGCTTGCTGAAAAAAAGACTGTGGGGCATAGGAAAATTAAGTTCTAAGTAGTCATTTGGTCAGAGCTAATCAGGAAGACTAAAAATTAGGTCTTTTAGTTCCTCAACTTGCTATATTGAATAGACTAATTGTGAAATATGAATGAAAGTGCTTGTGAAAGTCAGATGAGATGTATTTTGCCTTCTGAAAGCTGAATAACTGCCTTGTTAATACAAACTGGATTGACTGGTATAGCTAATCTGACAAAAGATGCAACTGAATAAAACAATAATAAAAATAATAATAGCTAACACAACTTATTACATGCTAGGCACTGTATTAAACACATATGATAATAGGAGGCAAAAAGGTTAACTTGCTAAGGTCAAACAGCTAATAAGGAGTCAAACCCTTACTATTCCTATCTTACTAACCCTCCCTCTCTATTCCTAATCACCATACTATCTATACCATAATCTAATTAACCACTCTGCAGTCTCTACCAGCACTTCCCAAGATTTCATAATGAGGAAGAACAGATGTTGCAGAAACACTCAGCCAGAGGCACAGACTGATTATATTAAATAGTTTGCACTGGATAAGTGAATTAAGATGAGGGTCAATTACAGGAACAGAATCTTGTTCTGAGAAGGAACTGTGTGCATATGGTTGGAGTGCGGGAGAAAGGCAGAGTTCTAGAGATGGAATACAGAGCTAGAACATAACCTTTACTGGTGCACCAAGACTGTGAAAACCAGTTTTGTAGATGGCCTGGGAGAAAGGACCCAAATTAGTGGAAAGTAGGTTAGCTACAGACTCACATCATCTATACCAGAGAACCAGGAGGGTTTTTTTTATTATTTTGTTTTTGAGACAGAGTTTCACTCCTGTTGCCAGGCTGGACTGCAATGGCACGATCTCAGCTCACTGCAACCTCCGCCTTCCAGGTTCAAGCGATTTTCCTGCCTCGGCCTCCTGAGTAGCTGGAATTACAGGCATGCACCACCATGCCCAGCTAATTTTGTATTTTTTAGCAGAGACGGGGTTTCTCCATGTTGGTCAGGCTAGTCTCAAACTCCCAACCTCAGGTGGTTGGCCTGCCTCAGCCTCCCAAAGTGCTGGGATTACAGGCGTGAGCCACCATGCCCAGCCAAACCAGGAGTATTTTTAAGAGAAATAAGGCGTTACCTCTCCTCTGTTAGCTATAAAAGGATTTTTATTATTGTTATTATTATTATTATTAGAGATAGGGTCTTACTCTGTCACCCAGGCTGGACTGCAGTGGCTTGATCATAGCTCACTGCAGCCTCAATCTGGGCTTAAATGATCCTCCTGGCTCCCAAGTAGCTTTATTATTAATTGAAAAACCACTTATGTTTGTATAGTGCTTTATAGCTTAGAAAGTGATTTTTTCCCCCCAGGCTGGAGTATAATGGCGCGATCTTGTCTCACATTCGAGTAATTTTTCTGCCTCAGCCTCTGGACTAGCTGGGACCAAGGCTTGTGCCACCATGCCTGGCTAATTTTTGTATTGTTAGTAGAGACAGGGTTTTACCATGTTGGCCAAGCTGGTCTCAAACTCATAACCTCAAGTGGTCCACCTGCCTTGACCTCCCAAAGTGTTCCGATTACATGTGTAAGCCACTGTGCCTGGCCAAAAGAGATTTCACATATATCAATAACTAACACCTAAAACACTTCTGTGAAAAAAGGAAGGAAGAAAAATACTGGCTGAGCCAAGTATGTAAAAAACAAAACAAAAACACTTTGGGAGGCTGAGGCAGAAAGATTGCTTGAGGCCAAGAGTTTGAGACCAGCCTGGGCACAAGGCAAGACCTCATCTCTACAAAAAATTTAAAAATTAGCCAGGAGTTGTGATGCACACCTGTAGTCCCAGCTACTCTGGAGACTCAGGCGGGAGGATTACTTGAGCTCAGGAGTTTGAAGTTACTGTGAGCAATAATGGCACCACTGCACTGCAGCCTGGCGACAGAAAGAGATCTTGTCTAAAAAAAAAGTGTTGTCTAGTAGTGGCCCCCGTCACTTGCACTGTATTCTACTGATCAAAGTAATCATGGAACCACCCAGATGCAAGGCAGGGTGGTAAGATAGACTCTACCTCTTGATGAAGTGACAGGGTCACTGAAGAGCAGTGGAATGAGACATTGCAGCAGCCATCTATGAAAGATTCAATATGCCACAATGAGGAAACCTAGTCTCAGAAGTTGTTCACAAACAAAAAGGCCAGGTGTGGTGGCTTAACGCATGTAATCCCAGCACTTTGGTAGGCTGAGGCAGGAGGACTGCTTGAGGCCAGGAGTTTGACCAGCCTGAGCAACAAAGGGAGACCCCTATCTCTACAAATAATTTTTTAAAAATTAGCCACAAGTAATGGCGTGCACCTATGGTCCCAGCTACTTAGGAGGCTGAAGTGGGAGGATCTTTTGAGCCTGGAGGTCAAGACTGCAGTAACCCATGATTACCCCACTGCACTCCAGCCTGGGTGACACAGTGACACCATATCTCAAACAAAACAAAAACAAAAACCAGATTGTCCATCCTAATCCTAAAAATAATTATATAAGTTTATTGGGTGATAAATGAATTTTCAGACTTTAAATCCAGTATTCATGGCCAGACGCAGTGGCTCATGCCTGTAATCCCAACACTTTGGGAGTCCAAGGCAAGCAGATCACCTGAGGTCTGGAGTTCGAGACCAGCCTGGCCAACATGGTGAAATCCTGTCTCTAATAAAAATACAAAAATTAGCCAGGTGCGGTGGTGGGCACCTGTAACCTCAGCTACTAGGGAGGCTGAAGCAGGAGAATCACTTGAACCTGGGAGGTAGAGGTTGCAGTGAACCAAGATCATGCCACTGAACTCCAGCCTGAGTGACAGAGTGAGTCCCTGTCTCAAAAAAAATATCCAGTATTCTTGCAGGATTTTCAGCTCAATAACACAGTCATTAAGTACTTACTTTATGATAGGCACTATGGCAGGAGCTATGGACACAAAGATGAAAAAGATCTGGGTTTCTATCCTCAAAGGGCTCACACTCCAGTAAGGGGGAAATAAAATACAATGTGGTAAGAACTATTCTAAATTATTATTGGCAAGATGGGGGAAAACTTGAAAGTAAAGCTGGGCCATTAGAGTTAAGTGGAGTTTTGCCAGGCAAAAAAAGCAATGGAAGAGAAGGGTATTATGTTTAGGAGAGAGGTGGGATTATATGAAAGTTAGCAATTCTAGCTTAATGCAGACTAAAATAAACTGAGACAAACATCTAAAATGATGGATGAAGTATTTTTTAAAGTGTTTTTAAAAAATAAATAGCGGAGTTTCCAAGAAAGACAAAAGACAAAGGAATTGAAAACTAGAGCAGACATAAAAATAGCCAATGCAGTTACTGGAGTGATAAGGGAAATGTAACTTAAGGATTTGTTTTAATACTGACAACTAAAGACAAGACTGGCTCCAAGCAGGAAACTGAAACCCCCGTTAAAGCTGGGACCCTGAAAGAGCAACAGCCTCAGAGAAAGAGGGGAAACCATCAAAAGGATGGCAAAAGGAAAAAGCAAGGAAATTTGAATGCCTAGGCTTATGGGGTCAGGAGATTCTTGAAAATTCTGAATCCTGGGCCTGCACTTTAGGTGAATTTTAGAACTTTCCTCATGTGTATAACGAGTGCACTTTCTATATGGTCTGGGAACCATCACCACCCCCACCAAATCCCCAGCCGAGAAAGTGCATAAAAACTGGTTTCGGATCTATTGTCCACAGGTTTTCTCTGAAAAGGCATGTGATGCAGGCAACATGGAACTCTATAGCCATCCCCACCCTATAAAAACTCCAAAAGATTATTTCAGTCAAACCTACAACACATGTAGCTAATAAAATACTAGTATCCAGAATATATAAGGCACTGCCTACAAATTGTTTTTTCAAAGACGACAATAAGAAAAGTGGGGCCTGGCACAGTGGCTCACACCTGTAATTCCAGCACTTTGGGAGGCTGAGGCAGGTGGATCACCTGAGGTCAGGAGTTTCAGACCGGCTTGACCAGCATGGTGAAACCCCGTCTCTAATAAAAATGCAAACATTAGCCTGGCATGGTAGTACATGCCCGTAGTCCCAGCTACTCAGGAGGCTGAGGCATAATCGCTTGAACCCGGGAGGCGGAGGTTGCAGTGAGCCAAGGTCGAGTTCGCACCACTGCACTCCAGCCTGGGTGACAGAAAAACAAGTACGGGTGAGGGGAGGATGTAAATAGGAAATTCTCAGAGGGTAAACATACTAATGGCCAATAAATCAATAAAAAGGTCAACCTTATCAGAAATCAATGATATATAAATTAAAATTAGTAGAACAACTCAACACCAAATTCACATAACCACTTTCCCTCCAGCCTGGGCAACAGAGACCCTGTCTCAAAAAGAGGTCTTGCATATCATGATAGGGAATCTGTTATGGACTGCATGTTTGTGTTCTCTTCAAAATTCCAATGTCGGAACCCTAACTTCCAGTGGGACAGCATTAGATGGGCTCATTAGGGGGTCATTAGGTTCCGAGAGTGGACCTCTCATGATGAGATTAGTGTCCTTATAAGACAGACAAGGAAAGCTTGCTTCCTCTGCCATGTGAGGACACAGCAAGACGACCATCTGCAAACCAGAAGTGTCCTCACGACACACTGGATCTGCTGGCATCTAGATCCTGGACTTCCCAGCCTCTAGAACTATAAGAAATAAATTGCTATTACCAACTATGGTAATTTGCTTTAGCCACCCAAACTAAGACACTGACCTTGACCCAGTAGCCTACTGGTTCTCATCTATAAGGCCCAATACCTTTTGAATTTGGGTTTTTTTTGAGATAGTCTCATTATGATGCCCAGGCCTGATTCAAACTTCTGGGTGGGATCAAGTGATCATCCCATCTCAGACTCCCAAATAGCTGGGATTACAGGCATGTGCAATAGTACCAGCCCTTGGGCTACTTTCTATATTTACAACACATACCTGCCCCCGACCCCACCTTTCTTTCTTTCCTTTTCTTTCTTTTTCCTTCCTTCCTTCACTTCCTTCCCTCCCTCCCTCCCCCACCTTTCTTTCTTTCTCTTCTTTCTTCTTGCCCAGGCTGGAGTGCAATGGCGTGAGCTTGGCTCACTGCCACCTCCACCTCCCTAATTCCAGTGATTCTTCTGCCTCAGCCTCTCAAGTAGCTGGGACTACAAGCGCACACCACCACATCTGGCTAATTTTCATATTTTTAGTAGAGACAGAGTTTCACCATATTGGTCAGGAGGATCTCGAACTCCTGACCTCATGATCCTCCTGCCTTGGCCTCCCAAAGTGCTGGGATTACAGACGTGAGCCACCGCACCCGCCCCTCTCCCCCACACTTTTTTTTACTTGAGACAGGGTCTTGCTTGGGCACCGTGGCTCACGCCTATAATCCCAGCACTTTAGGAAGCCAAGGCGGGTGGATCACTTGAGGCCAAGAGTTCGTTGTTCAGCCTGGCCAACATGGTGAAACTGCATCTCCACTAAAAATACAAAAATTAGCCAGGTGTGGTGGCACACACACACATAGTCCCAGCTACCTGGGAGGCTGAGGCAGGAGAACTGCTTGTACTCGGGAGCCAGAGGGTTGCAATGAGCTGAGATCACACCACTGCTCTGTAGCCTGGGTAAGAGTGAGACTGTCTCAAAAAAAGGAAAAAAAAAAAAAAAAAGACAGGGTCTCACTCTGTTGCCAGGCTGGAGTGCAGTCGTGCAATCATGGCTCACAGTAACCTCTAACTCCTGGGCTCAGGCAATCCTGCCTCAGCCTCCCAAAGTGTTGGGATTATATGCACCCAGCCTGACGACACTTTACTATCCTGTGCAAACTGATAAAAATTCTATTGTATCAGAGACTCAGATACCAGGAGCTGGCTCTGCCATCAATGGCACAATCTTCTGAAATGGTAAACAGATGTTCTGAATAGAACAAACTACTGTACATTGTTGCCTCCATTTAGTTTGCATGCCTTCAGAACTGTGCAAAAAATACTTTGTTTTTATGTAAAAGGGAGTTAGGTTATATGCTCAGCTAATTATTATGTAAACTGTTTTTTCACCTACCAAATATCTAGGACATCTGATAGTTGTGAAGGACTTAAGACAATTTGTTGTACAGGACCATCCCAGGGGCCAGGTGCAGTGCTCACGCCCGTAATCCCAACACTTTGGGAGGTCGAAGCGGCAGGATCACCTGAGGTCAGGAGTTCAAGACCAGCCTGGCCAACATGGTGAAACCCTGTCTCTACTAAAAATACAAAAATTAGCAGGGCGTGGTGGCGTGCGCCTGTAATCCCAGCTACTCAGGAGGCTGAGGTGGGAGGATTGCTAGAACCTGGGAGATGGAGGGTCACAGTGAGCCAAGATCACACCTCTGCACGCTAGCTTAGGTGACAGAGAGAAACTCCATCTAAAAAAACAAACAAACAAAAAACCTTGAATAGCTGTTTTGGTGCAGGGTAGAAGGTCTTATGCAAGTTTACCTACTCAAAAGGAGAGGGTGAGTTAGAGAAGGTAATTAAAGGAGCCAGGTCCAGGCTTGGTAGCAGGACAGATGAAGGCAGAGACCACGGGTGCTAGTGAGTTGTTCAGGGGATCAGCTATGGACATATGCTGGACAAGGAAGCAGTGCAGGCAAAGGGGGCTGACAGACTGGGGAAAATGGAATCAAGAGACCTCAAGTCTCCAAGGTCTAGAAGAGTAGGAATGAGAATATAAGAAAGTTTGTCAAAAAGGACTAATTTCATGCTTGGGTAGGGAAGGTAATATTTGAAAGTGGCACTGAGGATCTAGAATTATGGCCCTACTGTGAGGAAGCAGAGCAGGCAGGAGAGCCCTGGGTAACACAGAGAAGATGGGAGTAGAGGGGTTGAGGATATAGGGAAGTTGGTATGTATACATGATGGATGGATTTTGGTTGGCAGGGTCTCACTGTTACCCAGGCTAGAGTGCAGTGGCATGATCATAGCTCACTGCAGCCTCAGCCTCCTAGGCTCAAGTGATCCTCCAGTCTCAGCCTCCTGAGTAGCTGGGACTATAGTGTGCACCACCACGCCTGGCTAATTAAAAAAATTTTTTTGTAGGGACAGGGTTTCATCATGTTGCCCAGGCTGGTCTCAAACTCCTGGGCTCAAGTCATCCTCCTGTTTCAGCTTCCCAAAGTGCTGGGATTATAGGTGTGAGCCACTGTGCCCAGCTGAAAGTTGGTGTTTTAAAATCATGAAAGAGGTATATGAGCAGGGGAAAAGGTCAGCGCAGTCTGCACATGAGCAGGAGAGGACAGGTGTTCAGAGGAGCTGATATTCTGGGCAATCACCAAGAAGAAGGTGAACCAGCTAAGCCTCAAAGCTCAAAATGGAATGGTGGCAAGGATATCTCACTTCCTAATGAGGTCTTATCTTGAAAGTACTTTGTTCTCTCTCAAATCCTCTTCACAACTTTGCAATAAGACCTCCAGGTAGGTTTCCTGTGCAGTAGCACAGTGAATCTATCCTTATGCTCTACTATACCTACTGAGCTTAAAGAGATCAACTGCTTTACCATACGCTGCCCAACAGCCCTTTCTCTTGGGACCTATCCTCCTCTACTGCGTGCAGTTTGATTACGGCTGTCCAACAAGGACCTCTGCCTCTTCCTCGATGCAGAGCTGCACATGTGGCCATGCCGGCCAGAGTAACCTGATACCTGGACACAGTAATCAGCCCAGGAATGGGCATTACCCAGAGAAAAGCTCCTTAGAGAATTCTTTCAGGAGATTTATATAAATCCTGGGACAATCTTTCCTCTGAGATCATGAGGGCAGATACACTCCTGGAACTGTATATCACCCACTTCATGGGTGCTAAGAGCTCAAGATATGATAATCTAGTTCATACCCAGAAAACTGGTAGTCAAGGCTCCCCTTTTGTGGTCCATACACTATTTGGGTAAACAAAAAAACACTAAGACACAGACATGGCAAAATATTTAATGTCTGTAGATGGATCTCACCCTCACATTCCTATTATGATTCAATAACCTCCACAAACTGTCAAACTGGCACAGACTGGCAGAACCAGAGAAACCATGGGCACCTTCTTCCAACAGAGTTTGAAAACCATCAAGGCTCTAGTCCTCTTGACTTGGAAATGGTGGCAGGTGAGGTCTCTCCACAGCATGCCTTGGACCTCTCTGCTCAGGAGAAAAAGCCCCTCAGTTCTACAGGTTTCCTGAGGTCTTCTGTTCTTCTGCGGCCTGGCGCCGGGCTCTGCGCCGTTGGAAATAGTGGTAGACTTGGACACTGCAGAGGTACCCCCCATACACAGTGAGGAGCATCATGGAGGAAGAGAAGGTCTTATAGCCAATGTCAGCTAGCTGCTTGGCAGTTGGCATCTTGTCCCCTACAAAGATAGATTGAATTTAGACCTGAGGATAAGGCCTCATCTGCCTGGCCCATCTCCCTGTTTAAGGCCATTCCATAACTTCTGCCTCCGCCTGATCTGTCTGCACTCTATACTGAATGGCCCCATACCTAAGTAAAGACTCATAATCACACTGGAAGATATCACTGAGAAATCCTGATTCAAAAGGGCAAATCAAGTCTGCATACAAGATAGAGAAACAAGCCTGGAACCAGGTGCCTCTGAATGTCATCACAGCCGACACTTGGCCTTCCATGCCTATGGAGAGAAGTGACTGGCATGGACCAGCCTGAGCTGCTGGGGTTTGTTTTGTTTTGAGACAGATTCTCACTGCACACCCAGGCTGGAGTGCGGTGGTGTGAGCAAGGCTCACTGCAGCTTCGACCTCCTGGGCTCAAGCCTACCCTCCCACCTCAGCATCCCAAGTAGCTGAAAGTACAGGTATGTACCATCACACCTGCCCAGTTTTTCTATTTTTTGTAGAGACGGGGTCTAGCTCTGTTGCCAGGGCTGGTCTTGAACTCTTCGGCGCAAGTGATCCTCCCACCTCAGCGTCCCAAAGCGCTAGGATTTTGTACAGGGCTGAGCCACTGCGCCAGCCAGGGCTGCTCTAACTGTTAACATTACTTTAAGTAAGCATCGGTTTTTCTAGCTAGGAGGGAACTAGTGGAGGTAGCAGAAATGACACATTTGCAGTGAATTATTCTCTCTAGGAAGATCAAATGGGAACCTTTCAGGCAATATCCAATTTGTTTCCCCATAAAAACAATCTTATTCACAGTGGTTAGGTTTCCAAGTCATCACTAAAGCTTGTTTAAGCCATTATATAACTGAAATAGTGCCAAAAGTACTTCTATATTATTTCAATTATACTTAACTTTCTATAGCATTAATTCTAAGTTCTAAACTCAACACTAAGAACCTAACCCACAGGCTAAAAAAAAACTTACTGGGTCTCCAGCAAATTGTTAACTCACATTTGCATGAGATAAATTACTTCTAATTTAACTGTTCCCTGGATGTTCCAAGCTAGGAAACAAGAGAAAGTTTAGTAGAGAATCCCTCATCTGGAACAAAATGTCCCTCAATTTGGGACTATGAATGTGTTCCTAGGCACATCTCTGTTGAGGGAATTGAAATTACAAGACTGAATGAAATTAGTTAATAGGTTTCTTAAAAGTCAAGAAGAGTACCTCAATAAAAAATAAAAAATACATATATATTTTTAAATAAACAACAAAACCAGAGTATGGTGTTCGTTAAAGGCAGGTTAGGGGTATGTCCAAGCTGCAAGAAGACTGACAAATAGTGGGGAAAGGCAAAACTGTGTTAAGAGTGCCAAGGTGGGGCCAGGCACAGTGGTTCACACCTGTAATCCCAACACTTTGGGAGGCCAAGGTGGGTGGATCACCTGAGGTCAGGAATTCAAGAACATCCTGGCCAACATGGTAAAACCCTGTCTCTACTGAAAATACAAAAATTAGCTGGGCATGGTGGTGCATGCCTGTAATCCCAGCTACGTGGGAGGGTCAGGCAGGAGAACTGCTTGAACCTGGGAGGTGGAGGTTGCAGTGAGTCAAGATTCCGTCATTGCACTCCAGCCTGGGCAAAAGAGCAAGACTTTCTCAAAAAGAAAAAAAAAAAAAAATGGGGGATCAGGTGTGGTGGCTCAAACCTGTAATCTTTGGGAGGCTGAGGCAGGTGGATCATGAGGTCAGGAGTTTGAGACCATCCTGGCCAATATGATGAAATCCTGTCTCTACTAAAAAATACAAAAATCAGCCAGGCATGGAGGCGCATGCCTGTAATCCATTACTCAGGAGGCTGAGGCAGGAGAATAGCTTGAAACCAGAAGGCAGAGGTTGCAGTAAGCCAAGATCGCACCATTGCACACCAGTGTGGGCAAAAGAGGGAAACTCCATCTCCAAAAAAAAAGAGAGAAAAAGTGCCAGGGTAGAAGCCAGGGACCTTCGGACCCAGTTCTGAGGAGCCTAGAGAGAACTGGGCTCCCATAAGCCTGTCAGTGAGGCCTAAGAGGACCCTATTTTTAGTTTTGGCAGCTTGCTCTCCACTTACTACTGGCTCTCAGTACTGTAGGCAGAGACACTTAAAATCCTGCCCCTTACCACGTGCATGTGCACACACACACACTGAAACATACTCACAAATGCTGAAGCATACACACAAACAAAGTGAAGAACCTAGGCAGGGCATGGTGGCTCACGCTTGTAATCCCATGCTTTGGGAGGCCAAGGTAGGAGGATCGCCTGAGACCAGGAGTTTAAGACCAGCCTGGGCAACATAGTGAGACCCTATCTCTACAAAATGTTTTCCTAAAAGTTAGCCAGGCATAGTGGCATGTGCCTCTAGTCCCAGCTACTCAGGAGCCTGAGACAGGAAGATTGCTTGAGCCCAGGAGGTCAAGCTGCAGTGAGCTGAGATCGCACCACTGCACTCCAGTCTGGGTGACAGAGTGAGACCCTGTCTCAAAAAAACAAAAAAAAATTGAAAGTAAAGCTCAGGATTTGCTGGTTCAGAGGGGTCAGAGATGGATACATTTACATGTAAATGCTTCTCAGGATAAACCCTAAGGCTGAACATTGCCTTTGAGGCAGGCCTTGAGTGCAGACCCAAGTTGAGCTGAGGCACAGCTTCTTTGACATACAATCCCACTATGGAAAGTGACATTAAGTGAGGTCAGAGGAAGAATACAAAGTGACACAAGTTCAAGATGTGAAAGGACTGTGTTCAGGTCATCTGAGATTTGAAATGGCCCCAAGCTGTGCATGAGACAGTGAAGAAAACACACACCCATGGAGCTGGACACTAAGGTAGTAAACAAGCACCCTGCAAAGAGACCTACAGCCTTCAACTTCCCCATCACTTATTATTATTATTATTATTATTATTATTATTTTTAAGACGGGGTTTCACCATGTTGAAGAGAGATGGGGTTTCTCCATGTTAGCTAGGCTGGTCTCAAACTCCCGACCACAGGTGATCCGCCCGCCTCGGCCTCCAAAGTGCTTGGATTACAGGCGTGAGCCACCACGCCCGGCCCATCACTTATTATTCTTATCCCCACTCCCCATCACCCTAGCCAAATGCTTAACAACTTCAGGACCACCTCTTCCAAGGGCTAGAGGAAAAGTACTGGAATCATTCACCAACCAACAAAAACAGGATGGTACAGCTTGGCTAGAAAAGTGACAAAAAACCAACTAATAGACAAAATCCTGGTGTCTAGACCCTTACTTCCCTCTTTTGTCTTAATTCATGCTGAGGTTCCCCCCAATATCCAATTAGCAAAAACTCTTCAGGCCAGGCGAGGTGACTCATGCCTATAATTCCAACACTTTGGGAGGCTGAGGCAGATGGATCACCTGAGGTCAGGAGTTCAAGACCAGCCTAGCCAACATGGAGAAACTCCATCTCTACTAAAAATACAAAAATTACCCAGGCATGGTGGCAGGTGCCTGTAGTACCAGATACTCGGGAGGCTGAGACATGAGAATTGCTAGAACCTGGGAGGCGGAGGTTGCAGTGAGCTGAGATCGCACCACTATACTCCAGCCTCAGCAACAGAGTAAGATTATCTCAAATAAAAAAAAAAAGAAGAAGAAAGGAAAAAAAAATTGGGCACCACTACTGCAAAGTTAACTACTATGAAGACTAGTCTGATGGGAACACTGGGTGGGGACGGGTGACTAGGTCACTGGTCAGCCTAGGGTTCTAGTCAATTTATTCCACTGAACTGGAACAGGTAGTATAAGCATCAAGTAAAGGGCAGTACAGACATCAAGAGCACAGATTCTTAGCCAGCACAGATTCTGAGCCAAGGCCTCAGCAGGCCTATGAACCCTGCAAGATTCACATGTGTCTACCACTTTTCCAGGAAAGAGAAATATTTTTACAAGAATCATAATCCTCACCCTTATCTCATCCTAAAGATAAGTATTGATGGGAGTGGTGGGACAGCAGCCTGAGAAGATAACAAGATTAAGAAAATTCTACTTTTGTTTTGCTTATTAATGAGAAAGATCTGAATTTTTTTTTCTTTTCTGAGATGGAATTTCATTGTTGCCCAGACTGGAGTGTAGTGGCACGATTTTGGCTCACTGCAACCTCTGCTTCCCGGGTTCAAGCGATTCTCCTGCCTCAGCCTCCGCAGTAGTAGCTGGGATTACAGGCATGTACCACCATGCTTGATTAATTTTTTGCACTTTTAGTAGAGACGGGGTTTCACCACGTTGGCCAGGCTGGTCTCAAACTCCTGACCTCAAATGATCCACCCGCCTCGGCCTCCCTAAGTGCTGGGATTACAGGCGTGAGCCACCACACCCAGCCTAGAATGTATTTTAAAGGGGTTGAAGCTGGTGGCTAAACTGAGGATAAAAGAAGTGAGGTGGGCAGGATAGAACAAGATAGACAATGGCCTAGGAAAAGATGAAATTATACGCCTAGGCCAGACCCAGTGGCTCACACCTGTAATCCCAGCACCTTGGGAGGCAGAGGTGGACAAATCACCTGAGGCTGGAAGTTCGAGACCAGCCAGACCAACATGGATAAACCCCATCTCTACTAAAAATACAAAATTAGCGGGGCGTGGTGACACATGCCTGTAATCCCAGCTACTCAGGAGGCAAAGGAGAGAGAATTGCTTGAACCCAGGAGGCGGAGATTGCGGTGAGCCTTGGTTGCGCCATTGCACTCCAGCCTGGGCAACAAGAGTGAAACTCCGGTTCAAAAAAAAAAAAAAAGAAAAAGAAATGATATGCCTGAGTAGAGGGATTAACCTTGGAAATAAGGGAAACTTTTGAGGTTAGCAGAGACACACTTTTATCTGAGGGACATGCATTTTCTCAATAAAGCACAAAACACTGGGTCTCTGTTATGGAGTGATGGGGTTGGGCTGCAAGTTTCAGAAAACTGCGACAAAACAGAATCATTACAGAAAATGTCATAGGGGTGCAATCTGCAAAGTATGTGGCTTTTCTCTTGTTCTACCTTCTAAACACAAGGGGACCTCAAGACTAAGGCTTCTCCTCTTCCCTGGAAAACTTATTCCCTCAAATTCATCTATCATCTCGGCTTAGATTCACTTGTTTTTAAAAATTTGTATAAATGTATAGGTAGAAGTGCGATTTTGTTATAAGCATAGATTGTATAGTGGTCAACTCAGGACTTTTAGGGTATCCATCAGCATTTATTTACTTTTTATTCGGCACTTAGGGAGTACATCGGCTAGACGCGGTGGCTCACATCGGTAATCCCAACACTTTGGGAAGCCGAGGAAGGGAGGATGGCTTGAGCTCAGGAGTTGGAGATCAGGCTGGGCAATATAGCGAGACCATGTCTCTATTTAAAAAAAAAAAAAAAAAAAAAAAGGCCGGGCGTAGTGATGCGTGCCTGCAGCCTGAGAGACAAAGCAAGACCCTGTCTCAAAAATAAAATAAAATAATATAATATAAAATAAAATAAAATAAAAAAAATACATCCTGCTATGGAGGCCGCTAAAAAGAACATGGCTTCTGTCATAAAGGAGCTTATGGTCTGGTGGATAGGCACTGTGAAGCGTTCAGAAACAAGACCTCAAGAGAGGGTGGGGGCTCGAGAAAAGTTAGCAGAAAGTTGTAGGGGTGGGAATCGGGATGGGGGTGGAACTGTCTTTTTAGAAGGGTGGGCTGGAGAAGAAGAGCAGGGAGAGCATTCCAGGAAGTGAAAGCGGCCAAGAGGTGGAGCTGGATAACCGATATGCACGAAGGGTGCTCCGGAGAGCCACTTATCAGGCCGCAGAGGTCTATAAAGCAAAGAAGGGGCACTTGGAGTCGGAGCGTGGACGGTCGAGACGCCAGGCAGGAGTCGAGTTTAATAGGATCAGCGCTGCGCGCTAGCAAGGCCGAACTACTGCCGCGAGGGGATTGGGCAAGAAACAGTGCGGCTCACGGCCCGCGGCGCAGCAGACGCGGGTGACTGAATTCAAGGGCACCAGGCCTGAAGACTAGGGGGGGATGAGAGGACGCGGCAAGCGGAGGCTGACCCAGGTGGGCGCTCAAGCAGCGGGATAGGCGGCCCATGCTCGGCCCTAGCCGGCGGCCTACCTGGATGCTGCAGCTTCTTCACGTCCAACCGAGGCCTCCTTAACCAGGTAGCGTCTCGCTGCCACTGTCTGCGCAACTTTCCAGCACGCCGGAACGCAGCACTCAGAACCAGACACGAAAGAGTCGAGTCCCTGGACAACCCTGAACGCCTCAGCTATTGGTGCGGAAAGCGACTTTCTCCCTCCCACCTGCCGGGTTAGCCTCTAGGATTCGGCTTGAGACGCTAGGAAGGGAACCGCGCTTCAGACGCTACACAACTCCTCCCACTAAGGCGGGAGTTCGCGACGGCCACCACTCAGGCTGGAGGCCGGCTTTGAACTTCCGGCTTCCGGGCCCGTTATCTTTACTACGCATCCTCAGACTCTCTGTGCTGTCGGAGAGGCCCGCTGAATTCTGGGGGCTGTGGTTTCGCTCCCTCGAGGGAGGGTCTTTGGCGAGCCAAGCTCTGGAACCGGAAGTGTTAGGATGCTAAATCAGAGTCAGCCAATCCTCGGCCTATGGTCTGGTGACGTCTACAGTAGCTAGGTAAATTCTCAGAGCCGGCCTTCTGGTGGTGGGCCGCGCGCCCCCTAGAGCCAGGCTGCGGGCCGAGTCCAGGTAGGGACTGGAGAGGGACCGCGAGGCCTTGACTGCCAAGGATGCGACAGCTTGGGCCTTGACCAAGGAATGGGCACGAGGGATGAGTGTCTAACGTTTCTGTCTCATGTATGACCTCTCTTCTTGCAGGAGGCATGATAAAGCCCCCAAGAAGTGCCAGGAAGGCTGGGAGCCAGCTTGCGGCGAGGGCGGGAGGGGGCGCTGGCGGGAGAGGAGAGAGAGAGAGAGGAAGGTACTGAGTGGGCACCGCCGCTGACCCCTGGAGTGGCTGCGATTATAGAGGAGGGATTTTTTTTTTCCATTTTTCCTACGGTAAGAGGGAAAACATAACGTGCAATGATACACGACAGCACACTCATTGCCACATGCACTGAAGCTCCCTCTCCCAACTCTTCCTGTTTCTGGAAAAACACTCTTTATTGGGTAGACAGGTGGACCTGATGAACAAAAGTGGGCAAGTGTTTGAAGCTTCCCCTTTGCCTCCACCTTAACCTCCTGGGGAGGCAGCTCTGGAGTCACTCAATACTGAGACCTGGGCTCAGCCAGGCCTGGGGTAACTGTGGCCCTCACTCTTGCTGCCTGATCTGGGCAGCTCCACCCTTCACTGGTAAAACAGAATTCTCAAGAGCTAGGCACAGAGAGGAGCCTGCCTCCCTGGTTCGTTGGAGAGTAAGAGGGCTTTAGCATAATGCTGGCCAGAGCCAGTGTGCCAGGTGCTGCCACACAGGAAGCTGAGAACCCCACTGGACGGGCGGGAGCCTCTCAGGCCCTCGGATTATTTATAGCTGGAGGCCTAGGCTGCTGACCTGTGACATTCTAATGCTGCCACCCCATCCTGGAGCAAGCCCCGTGCAGAGCACACTCCTCCTCCCCGCTCCTGTTCTTCCCTCACCCCAGCGAGTAGGGTGGTTTTGATTTTCTTCCTTCTGAGTTTCTCAGCTACTGAGGTGCCGGTGTGGTCAGTACCTCATGAGGAGGCCCTCATTTAGCAAAGAGCTGCCCTTGGAATATCGATACCCACCCACCTGCTCACCCTTCCCTAGCTTTTGTCAGCATTTGCTGGCTTCCAGATGCCAGGCACAGGTTAGCTGGTTACCCTGGCCAGTCTGGAGCAGCTGAAGAAGAGGTGCAGGGTTTGGGAGGAGGAAAGGGGTGGAGTCAGTGATGTCCTCTGGGGAGATAGCACAGGAGGGGCCCAGCTGACACCTCCCTCAGTAGAGCTACTGAGAAGGGAGGCCGGGCGGGGCAAATACAAAGGTCACAGGGAGCCCAGTGATCTGAGCCTGCTGTGAAAGGTATAGCTCTGTCAGCAGATTAAGTTCCTGCTCCCCAAAGAGGGTGCTGGCGGGGAGGGTGAGGGAGGACTTGGAAAGGTCACACAGAATGGGGAGGAGCTGGCAAAGAACTAGGAACCGGGAAGTCCCTGGGGAGAATGTCAAGCCACCAGGCTAGAGATGCCAGCATGGCAGCAACTTGGGTGCCAGGGCAGCCTGGGGGAGGGGGAAAGGGGAGGACCAGAGGTTTCTGAGGACGCAGATGTTGCTAGGAGAAGCTAGAAGGGGGTTGTTTGAGATCTTTGTATTTTGTTCAAACACTGAGATCCACTGAAGCTGTGTGGGTCCTGGCAAAGGTCAGCAAAGGGTCCCTGGGGCCTGCATCTGCTCAGAAGCCCAGACCCCTCCCTGACAATCCTTGCCTCATCCCTTCTGTGGCTAAGATATTTCTTCAGCCCTTTAACAGGATTCTCTGTGTGAGACAGCCACTGGCAGCCCCTGCCCTGCCACCCTCTCCCCTTACCCTTCCCCACATACACCCCACCCACCCGCCCCGCCAAGCAGGCAGCACTGGGGCTTGATTCCACCCCTCCTAGAGGACAAGGAGAAAGCCCTACATCTGGAGAGGGACAGGGCAACTGCATTTCTGGCAAATGTGGTGGCAAGAAGCTGCCAGTGACTTGACAGTTCAGAATCTCCAGGTGTGTAGCTGGGCCCCATAGCCTCCTGTCCTCCCGTGAAAAGATGAGAAGACTCTGTTCCCTGGGAGTCCTGGAGATCTTGATGACTAGGTACCCCAGGCTTCTGCTGGTTTCCATTGGGGTAAAGAAGCGGCCTGGCCTGGGCCCTGGCCCCACTCACATATGTTCCGGATGATTCTGTAAGCAGCGGATAAATTCACCCACTGGCTGGCCCTCATAGCACACCTTGTACACAGCCATGAACAAGGGAAACCTAGAATGGAGAGGGAAAGGCCCAGCTTAGCTTCCCACTCCTGGTCCGCTCTACCCGCACCTCCACTCACAGCCTAACCCTCCCGTCCCCTGCCCTCCTACCTTGGAGCTCAGGAAGGCTGGCTGTGAATTTCTACCTGCTGAGAATGTGGACTCCTTAGCCCTGGGTTTAAGGTCAGATTCCTAATTGCCCTGCTCCCTACCATGTTGAACTCGCCGGCATGATTCTCTGGCTTGGATTTTTTTGTGCCAACTGAGCAACCCACTTAACCCCTCTGAGCCTCAGTGTCACCAAATGTAAAATGGGGCCAGTATAACAAAGGAGTGAGGATATGATTGTGTATGTGAAGATGTAATTAGGTATGATGTGAAAGTGCTCAATAAATGCCCATTTCTTTCTTCCCATCCTTTTGCACAGCTGCTCCCTTTTCCAGGCTTTACCATGACCAGCCATGAGTGAATCTTCTGAACCTATTTCATACTTTCTTCTTCTAGGAGTCTTTCTCAGACCAGCACAGTTCTGCTCTGATCAGCCCAGTCACCCCTGCTATCTTTCTGCTCCCTAAAAGGAGCACCTTGAAGCAGAGCCCATCCTTCTCCTTACACTCAGCCCCCGGGACAGGATTCAGGGAACAGAGGGGTTGGCCTTGGGGGAGAGACTCAAACTGGGAGTGATGGACAAAAGTGGGATAAGCTTCTTTCTTTCTTTCTTTCTTTCTTTCTTTCTTTTTTTTGAGATGGAGTTTTGCTCTTTTGCCCAGGCTGGAATGCAGTGGGGCAATCTCGGCTCACTGCAACACCTCTGCCTCCCGGCTTCAAGCGATTCTCCTGCCTCAGCCTCCGGACTAGATGTATTACAGGCATACGCCATCATGCCTGGCTAATTTTGTATTTTTAGTAGAGATGGGGTTTCTCCATATTGGTCAGGCTGGTCTCGAACTCCTGACCTCAGCTGATCTGCCCACTTCGGCCTCCCAAAGTACTGGGATTACAGGCATGAGCCACCGCGCCTGGCCGATGAGCTTATTTCTGCTGCCCTAGAGCTCCAAGCCCCAGAGCAGATGACAAGGAAGGAGGGGCACAAAGGGGTCCAGGTAATGTAGTGTGAAGAGCACTAGACTGGAAGGAGTTCAAAGACCATTAACTAGCTGGGGGACAATGGAAATGCCAGACTCTGCAGGTTCTGGACTCTGTCTGAAACCTAAGGTAACACACCCCTCTCTGTCCACGTCACAGATTTGTGGTGGCTGCAGGAAGACGATGAACAGGGCAAGCACTTCCGGCCACGGCTCCCTTAATCAGTGGGGCTGTGGCCAACACTTACTTGTCCACCAGGCCTTTGTGCTGGAGGATACTGTGTAGCTCCCGGGCTGTCTGGGGCCCCTGCAGTTTCTGCCCATTCAGCATCTCTTTCTCCAGCTGCTCAATGGACTGTGCAGAAAACAGGACGAGTGGATGGAAATGTGAGAGGAGGGCTGTCAGTCGGGGGTGGAGAGACGAGCTCAGGTGGAAGTGGGGTCTTGGGAGGAAAAGAGGGATGGGGATGTTCACAACAGTCTTAATGTTTGTGTTCCAGAGATGCCTCCTGCCAGGCACCTCTACCTGGATGCCTACAGGGCCCCCCCCCCACCTGTTCTCCCTTCTCCCGGGGCCCACCTTTCCTGTACGTGCAAAGGCCTCAGCCACTTTCCGGTTCCGCCCTCCATAGCAGGTAGTGATCAGGTCAGCAACACCACAACTCTCCAAGAAGGTGGCAGAGGACACAGGGCCACTGCAGAAGAGTTTGGCGAAGGCTATCATCTCCATGAGTCCCAGCCGAATCACTGCCGCCTTGGTGTTGTCGCCAAACCCCAGGCCATCACAGAAGCCAGCCCCCACGGCCACTACATTCTTGAAGAAGTGGAGGTCATCGATGAGAAAAGACCCCCTCCTGTAGTCCCCATGTGGAGCCCCCTCATGTTCCTTTCATCAGCCATGACACACACTGCATAAGTGAGGTATAGTGTGTGGGCTCCTAAACTACTTTTGCCTCTTGGTTCCCCGCTTTGCTGCATCCCGTTTCTTAAGCCCTGCCCCATACTCCCTCCTTGAAGACATTTTCTGAAAACCGCTCTTCTCTCTAGTTGGCCCTCTAATCTATGACTATTCCATTTTATAGCCCTCAAGTCAACAGCTGTCCAGGATCCATAGTTCTGGCCATGAGTCTGTCTGGGTGTCGTGGATGTCTTGTCTCCTATTAGCCTGGGCATCCTCCAGTACCCCTGGACCACCTGCTGGAGCCAGGTGCTAAGGGGATCCCACACGGGGCTAAAGTGGGAAAGTAGCAAGGGGGTCCACGGTCTGATGGTAAATAATCCGCCGGCCTGAAGGGCCCTGGCCTTGCTTCTGCAGCCCCTCCTATGTGTGTGAGACATGGTAGGGAAGGGGAACCACTGCTCAACAGTGAAAGCCTGGAGTACCTGCAGCTTTGCAGAGCTCGGCCAGGCTTCCTTTGGGGCCTTCTCCTCATCCCATAGCTACTCTGTGCCCCTCTCACCTTTAAGGCCCCACAGATCTCTACTGTGTCCACCTCTTGCACCACGGTGATACGGAAATTGGGTGTCTGCATCAGCTCCTTCAGAAGTTGTCCCTGGGCTGGGTCCTTGCAGCCTAAAGTGAGGAGGGGGCAAGACTTGAGAGAAGGACTCTTTTAAAAAAAATACTTATTTCATAGAGACGGGGTTCTCTCTCTGTTGCCCAGGCTGGACTCAAACTCCTGGGCTCAAGCGATCCTCCCACCTCAGCCTTAGCCTCTTGAGTAGCTGGGACCACAGGTGCACCACTGCACCGGCTCTGAGGGAGGGCTCATCGCTGTGCTTCCCGCACCTGCCCTAAGCAGGCTCTGCAGCCCCCTCCCTGGGGGTGTCCCAGCCTCCTTCATCTCTGATGCTTGGATCTTCCTTTCTCTGCCTATGGGAAGGAGATGGCTAAGTGCGGTTGGGGCAGTTTGGGGAGGGGATGCAACTAGATGCAGTGTGTATGCGGGTGGCAGGGGGCTCTCACCAATGGTTGTCTCACAGAACTTCTCATCAGCCACCTCGTTGGCAATGTTGGCCCCCATCAGCACACTCATGGGGATGCCGAGGCGCTCCCCAATCACTTCGGAGATGAGCTTCAGCCCATTGGGGCCCTCGTCTACCCCCTGAGCACAGGATGGAGCTCAGGCCAGGTGCCCTTTGTGCCCACCTGCGGGCTTCCGCCCAGAAATTCTATCCCTTCCAAATCCGTTGCTCATCTGTGTCCCTCCCCAGAGGTCCTGCCCCATTCCAAGCCAGCTCAAGTTTGCTGTGAGGAGGCCAGACAGTGTGTGACAAACTCTCCCGCCACATACCCTCAACCAACCTACCTCTCCAAGGCAACGGGTCCCTCCACATCCCTAGGCAACCCCGCCTGACTGCCCCAACAAACTTCCATTCAGAGATCCGTCACTGCTCCAGACCAGCTACTCACATTCTCAAACCAGCCCCCTTCTCATATCCCCCGGCATCACTTTACACCTCTCAAACTCCCCGGGAAACAGGACCTCCAAACCAATCTCTCATATTCTCCCTTCAGCCTCCCTTCCATCAGTCTCCAGCACCTCACTGCTTTGTTAAGCCTCTCCAGAGCCAACTTCCTCCCTTCTCTCTGACAAACTCTTGGCCCGCGTCTGCCATTTTCTGTTCTCCTTGCTTCACCCACCCTGAGCCCCACAGCAGTGAGCTGCACCCTCCCCCATCCACATGAAGGTGTCCCTGGCACCTTAATAAGAGATATGCCAGTGGCGTTTGCCTTCAGGTGGCCCTTGAGCTGGTCACAGATCTTGCCGATGAACTGATGCGGCACCACAAAGATCAGGATGTCAGCATCCGCTGCAGCCCGGACCACATCTGGGACAGCCACCTGTGGGGGTGACCAAGTGCTCATGGGCCTGGCAGACCTTCCCTACCCCCTGTGGAACCTCATTCAGGAGATCTGGGAGCCAAAGAGTGAGGCTGGTAGGGGAGAAGGAAGGCTTGTTTGGGACTTGTTAGAGACAGAATGCATATTCCTAGGTGCTGCAAGGAAAAATTAGCATTCAGACAAAAAGTTTTCTCAGCAAGTCAATATTCTGTCTCTAACAGGACTGAATCTAGAAGGACTGAACTTGGAGGAATAAGACACTCCACTCCCTCCCCCCAGCCACACTCCCTCTCCCTCCAGCTGTCCTGGGCTCTTGAGGACTCCTGGAAACCTCATCCCAGCACTCTCCTGTCCCTTGGCTGTGGGACAGTTGAGGGAAGCCAAAAGCAGCCTGGGCTTGGCAGAAGAAAGAGCTCAAATAAGATTTCATCACCCAGCTCCTCAGGGACCCCAGCTGGGAAGGGGGAGCCCTAGCCTTTCTGCTCTCGTCCTTGCTTCCTCTTTCCAGGTGGGGAGAGCCACATGGATTTCACCAAAGGCCGTGAGTCCAAGGAGCAACCTCCAGGTTGGCTAATTGCTCAGTGAATGAGTAACAGGATCAGCGCCTGAGACAGGCACTACGGGACCCCAAGTCCGGGAGCCCAGTCTTTTGGTTGCCGTGGAGACCAACTTGTTCTCCCATCCCTTCCCCACCCATCTGCCTGGGAGTCTGTGAGGGGAAAGCACAGGTTCTCCTTGGTCCTCAGGAAAGGACCCGGAGCAGCCCTCCTGAGGCCTTCCCAAGTCCTGCCGCACCTGAAGCGGCCCCCTCAGCAGGAAACACCTGTTGAGTAAGGTCAGCTCCGACTCCTGGCCCTCCCTCCCTCTCCCTATTCCCTGCAGGGTGTTGGGACTCACCACATTTGGGGGCAGCTTGTGCCCTGGCAGGTATTTGACATTCTCATGCTGCGTGTTGATGATCTCGGTAAGCTTTTTGCCTCCAATGTCTTCCTCAAACACCCACATGCTCACCCGTGGGTCAAACTGTGCCAGCTGGGCTGCATTGCCACCCACGATCTTGGCGATGGCTGAGCCCCTGGAGGGAGGGGGAGCACAGGAAAGTAGAGGAGGAGGGAACAGCAGTAAGAGTTGGGGCAGTGCCCCACCTCAGGATCTCACAGCAGCCCCTCAGGCTGTTCACTCCCACCTTCCTTATCACCTCTGCTCTGGGGACAAGTATGTCTCCAGTGACCTGGCAGTAGAAAGGAGACTCAGTCCCCTCACCCTTTGCTGCTAGAGAAGGGAGCCCGCCTTCTCATCTCCCCACCCCCAGACTCGAGTGCTCTTCACACGAGCGCTCTGGAGACGCCTTCCCATGGCGAACAGGTGCAGCTGCCCAGGCAGGCAGGGGCCAGGGGAGGGCTGGGCACCGTCTGTCCTGTGCTGCTATTATAGAAGATAGCAGCAGGAGCTGAACAGGAACCTGAGGGCCTTTCCCACCCACCCTGCCTCCTACCCACCTCCGTCCTGAGGGGCCCACCCTTCCCCCATATCGCTTGAGAGAGCTGCTTACCAGTTCCCGGAGCCTACAATGCAGACTTTCTTGCTAGCCATGGTGCCGCGTCTCTGCCTGAGCCGGCTCAGTGCCACACTCCCTAGCTCCTCTGCCGGCTAGGAGCATTTAACTCCACCACACGTGGGTGCAGCCAAGCCCCGCCTTCCGGGGGTGGGTGGGGAGGCTGGTGTCCAGGGAGATAGTCTGGCAGAGCCAGGGAAAGGGGACACAGTGGTAGAGACAGGTGGGGAACAGGAAAGGGGCAGAGGCTAGGCCCGGCTTTTCCTCCTGGGCTCGGGTGACAGTGCTGGCAAGCTTCTTCCCTTGGCCCCAGCCCAACTTCCCACTCCCTCCCCACCAGGGTCCCATTTTGAGGTCTGCCAAGAAAATAGCCCAGATAAGTAGCAGGTGACTGGTCTCCCTCACTCCCTCTGCCCCACAGCATGAAATAAATTTTTTTTTTTTAAAGATGTGGTTTCACCATGATGGCCAGGCTGGTCTTGAACTCCTGACCTCAGGTGATCCACCCACCTCAGCCTCCCAAAGTGCTAGGATTACAGCTGTGAGCTACCGTGCCTGGCTGAAATAAATTGCATTTAGCTTCAGTAGCAGCGAGGGGAATGCTTTTCAGAGGTAGGAATTATCCCCAGCGCTGCCATGTACCCTTATCCCCAGCGCTGCCATGTACCCTCCCAGGACCCCGTTGTACAGTTCTGTCCTCTAGCAGGCCCATAAGAGCTCCACTGCAGGGCTGGGGTGGGAGCTGTGGGCCCATCTTCCCCACTCTAAAGATGGGGCAATATAAGAGGTAAGGGCCTGCTTTGAAGACAGCCCAGCTCAAAGAAGGATAAGAGACCCCAGGAACCTCAAAAGACAAGGTCATCTTAGTCACCCACAGAGGTCATCTCGGGGACTTATCCATGGGCCTCTCACCTCAGATGATCCCCACCCAAAAATGTGTTCTAGGGAAGGCGGGAAAGGTGAAAGCTGGACAGCTGTCAGAATTGTGGCACACAATTCTGTTGTAGAGTCTGGGCTTAAGAGGACAGGAGAGGGTAGGAGGCAGGCATAGTACACAGTGCCCTTGAGAGGCTTTGAGCCTCCTTCAACTCCTCCTCTCAGGGGTTTACAAGTTACTGCCCTGGGGACTTCCTCGGGTGAATGGCTAGTTTGCAGGGGCCAGAAAAGGGGAAGGGAGGCAGGACCTGGGCAGCTGTATCCATGGGGCTTTGTGGTCTCAGACGGGTGACTGGGGGTAAGTCTGGTGTGTGTCTTTGGGGGAAGGAACACACTCAGCTGTTCAGAGCTCTACATCGCCCACAGCCATCCGTTTGACTAAGACAAGGGAAGCTCTGGTTTCCAGGCTAATCTGGAGAGTGGAGCAAGAGGTTCCCAACACTGTGCACCTTGGCCCAGAGGGCAGACAGCACTGTGTGCTCACGTGCTGCCCTCGTGGCTTGGCAGATGGCTAGGTGGGTGTTGCCATCCCCCTGGGCTGCTGCTGGCCAGCAACTGGTAACAAGCAATGGGCTAGAGGGGAGTCTGTGTGCAACCCGTGGGTAAGGGTAAGTGGGAAGGAGGTCAAGACTGGGGAGAAATGGCTTTCTAAGTTCCAGGGACTGCCCAGGAAAAGCCAACCATATTCTCTATGGCCAGTGGGTTCCCATAGGGAAACGGACATGAAATCAGTAGTTGGCTGTTTAGCGTAGCACAGTGCCTAATACAGAAACAGCCTCCTGTAGACCACTCCTTTATTGCACTGGCACTGAGATGAAGGCTCCAGTGCCAGGCTGCCAGCTGGGAGCACTGATTACGGGTGATGGAAGAGAAAGGATGCTTCTGTCCCTGGCACAAATGATGGGAGCCCCAAAGAATGGATGTTTATGCATAAAATAACCCCCTTGTCTTTGCCTAAATGCTTCCCTTTCTCATTTTGCCCCTACAATCATTTTAGGTAGTGTGGAGACTAAGAATGTGCTCATTTACATGGGAATAAAAAGGGTGCAGAGATTCAGAATTGGCTCGTCACAGGAAGTTATCTGTATCACTAGAGCTCTTTTCCCAAGAGCAAACTGTAGATTATTTGCTTGAAATTAATAATGGTTCATCAGCCATTCATTACACATGTAATTAGCCTGGGTAAAAACAGATGCCATTTCAATGTCCTTGACATCAATTTTCTCCACTCCTAGTTATCGGCCCAACCACTCCTCACTGCTTCCCCTTCTCAAGTCTGATAAAACCCCAAGTTCCACAGTAGGAACAGTGGTTGGATTTTTTGGTGGGTTTGATTACATATATTGAACAGGCAATGCTAGCATGTTCCCATCCAAAGAGGTAAAGGATAATTTGAAACTACAACTCTGGAAAGTGGTTGCACTCATCCTGTATTCCAAATCCCACTCTCAGATAATGGCAAAGGAAAAGTTATGAGCCCCCAAGTGGGAAGCAGGCAGAATTGCAGGCGTTTCAAGTGATTGCTAATGGGATTCCCTCCTGAGCTGTCTTCCCAACTCTGCTAAGGAGGGGCTGATTGTCTACAGTAGGAGGATGACAACACAGAACTTCCATGCTGCTCTTAAGAACTGAACTCCTACTCGAACCATGAAAGTGGAACCCTAAAGAGCAGCCAGCACAAAAAGCATAAAATGTCTCTGGTCGTCCAGGTCCTGCCATCTAGAGAGAAGCCCTGGGGGAGAAGTGAAACTCCTCCAAAGGAGGCTCAGGTTCCTCAAACCTAAGGGATCACAGGCATCCAAAGCTCACTCCAGCCAGCAAGTGCCCCGGGGAGCTCAGATGGACAAGGGGGAAGATGACTGCTACTGACCTGTTAATACCTGCCTAATAAGGAAAGTCAGGGAAGGGCTCCAAGATCCAGTGGTGAAGCCCAATAATCCCAACTAGCAACTAGCCTGCTTAGACCATTGGGGCAGACAGAGCAATCTCTTAAGGTAAGACCCTGAGGTCCACAAAAGTAGAAATCTCATTTGCCACTGTACCTCCCATGTCTAGCATCACAACTAGCACATAGCAGGTGCTCAATAAATACTTGTCAAATAAAATGAATAGACACTATGAGCATGGCTAATGGTATTGAAGGAAGAAGAGCTCAGGGAAGAGCTCTCTCACAGTAGGTAGGGGGACCCATCCTTCAGAAGATTCTTTTATTAAAATTGGGTAACATCAATAAGGGGACAGTACAAAAAAAATTTTGGTCCATGAAAAAAACATAATTCAGTTAATAAAAAGTTATCAACAGGGACACTGTGGAAGTACTGAGATTCCTTCTCATGGTTCCAGCCAGGAGGCAGGCCAGGGCTCAGCTGCCCCAAGGTTGTCCAGTGTCAACCTTTCAAGGGAGGAAAAATGGTGGGAAGGGGAAGATGGGAAGAAAATTCTGCTGTCCCCAGTGTAGAACAGGCAGGGATTTGGGGGTGGGGGTGTGCTCGCAGGAGCCTGAGGAGGGGGTGGGGAAGCAGGGGCTTTGTCAGTTCTGTGGGTTTAGAGCCCATGCTGAACGGAATTCCCCCTCTGTGCCCAGCTGTCTCCCACCCTTGCTGTGTTGAGTCTGCGAGCCTGGGATATGCTAACGTGGGGGTGATACAACCTGGAAGAATGTGAGGCTCTCTTGGAAAGATGCAAAAACCATCTCAGTTCCAAGGGGCCAAGATCACAAGGTCCTGCTGCTACCTGAGGGGTCTGAAGCTTTGAGGGCAGGGGCTGGGGAGTCACAATCCTGTGAGGCAGGGAGAGGGAAGAGTCACGAACCCAACTCAGCGCTATTCTCCAGCCCTAGGCGCTTTCACTCCTCAGTGCCCTAAAAGTCACCAGTAGGTGTCAACTGGGCAGGCAAGGGACAGGAAGACAGGGATGGCCCAGGGCTTTTTACCCGTTTGGTTTTAGGCCTGTTGCTCCATTAAGGGATGGGGAAGCAGGGTGGAGTGAATGAATGAGTCACATCTCCCAACAACAGCAGGAAGGAACAGCCTCTGCTGGCAATGACAGTTCCCCAGATGAGATCCCTGGGGCTCTGAAAGGGAAAGGCAAGATTCCCCCACCCAAATGCCTGGGGTTAGGGCAGATCTGAGGGAATCACAAAGGGCAGCCACAGGGAGTGTCTGGGAGGGAGCAATAGTTAAAGAACAAACTCCAATACTGATGTGGACCCCAACTAAGGAGTGAGAGAAGCACTGAGAGCAGGCCAACCCAGAGGGCTGGGGCCTGACCTGGGGCTCAGTGGAGCCCAAGAACCAGGGTTTCTTTAGTGCTACAGGGCAACAAGTGAAGGGAGAGTTTGCTCCAAACCTGTGGAGGGAAGGAAGGAAAATGGGTTCTGTTACCAGGAGAGTCAAGATCAACTAGGTTATAGAGAGCCCCCAGGCCTGAGTCTTGGAGAAGGGGCTAAAACTCCCAACTCACTCCTGGGTCTCTGAAGGGCATGATCAGTGTAGCTGGTCCCCTCAAAGACCACCTGGCCTTAGGCCCAATCCATTCTGAGCACTCATTACCACTACAGCTTCTCTCTCTAACACTATCTAGAGGTCTTATGTAGACCAGGGGAGGGTAGAGGCACATGGGAACTTTGTGGGGCAAAGGGAAGCTGGGGGTAGGAAGGGATGGGGTGAGAGAAGAGGATAACAGGTGTCTTATGAGACAGAAATGTGAGACCCTCTTCATTCTGATGTTGTCCTTGAACCAACGGCATCCCCTGGAACGCCCCAAGCAAGACCAAGGCAGGTGCTATGAGGCAGGCAGCACGGGGCCCAAATCAAGAATCGGTGCAGCCAAATCAGGGCTGTGGGAGAGGCCCTATGTATTCCGGATTCCCAGGGCTTGCTCTAATTCTTGTCGTCTCTGCTGCACCTAAGGAGAAAATAGTGAAGGGAGTAGAAAATGAGACAAACCAGAAGTTGGCATCTAACACCATTGACCCCCATCAGGGGTGAAGACCCCGTGTCTTTTGTCAATTTCCCCCGTGCACCCCCAGTACTTACCTTGGAGTAGAAATATCGGCATACGGCCTCCTGAGCCCAGGGCTGGAAGTAGAACTCAGCTCGGCGCTCCTCCTCTGGGTTACCCACCACATCAGTCATTGTCTGAGGGAAATGGAGATGCACGGTGAGGGAAGAGAAAGAAAAGTCTTGTTTCTCTCCTTCCCACCCATTATTGGGTAAATTGTATCCTCCCAAAAAATGCTAAAGTCCTAACTCCCTAGTACCTGTGAATGTGACCTTATTTGGAAATAGGGTCTCTGCAAATGATCAGTTAACATGAGGTCATTAGGGTGGGCCCTAATCCAGTATGACTGGTACCCTTATAAGGAGGGGAAATTTGGACAGACAGACACGTACAGAAGAAAGAGACAATGTGAATTCACAAGGAGACCACCAACTACGAGCCAAGGAACGCCTGAGGTACCAGAAGCCAAGACATGCACAGAACAGTGTCTCTCTCCCAGCTTGCAGAAGGAAGCAGCGCCGCCCACACTGATTTTGGACTTCCAGCCTCCACAAATGAGACAAGCCTGTTGTTTAAGCTGCCCAGTTTATGGTAGTTTGCTACAGCAGCCTCAACAAAATGATACAACAGCCAGTCATCCCTACAATCAACAAGTCACTGCCTTGTTCTGAGATCTTTCCTGGCACTCCCTTTCCCTTGCTCCTCTGCTCAGTCTCTCTAACTAGTCACAGGAGGGGTGAGAACTGATGGGTATACACTCTGTGTCCATTCCTACCTTACTGCCTGAGCTTACTGTGCTTCCCTATCTGGGAAATGTCTTCAAATCCCAAATCTTCCATGAGGCCTTAGAGATTCCAGTCTCGCTATCTCCCTTCTCTGAATTATCTTATTGGTCCTGATCAGTCTGATAATGTCTTTTTTTTTTAGACAGAGTCTCACTCTGTCAGCCAGGCTGGCATGCAAGTGGCACGATCTCAGTTCACTGTAACCTCTGCCTCCCAGGTAGCTGGGATTACAGGCAAATGCCACCATGCCCAGCTGATTTTTGTATTTTAGTAGAGATGGGGTTTCACCACATTGGCCAGGCTGGTCTAAAATGCCTAACTTCAGGTCATTTGCCCTCCTCAGCCTCCTAAAGTGCTGGGATTACAGGTGTGAGCCACTGTGCCCGGCCTGATAATGTCTTATATGCTTTACTACTTTTTATCATACTAGTTTTTTTTTTTTTTGAGATTGAGTTTCCCTCTTGTTGCCTAGGCTGGAGTGCAATGGCACGATCTCAGCTCACTGCAACCTCTGTCTCCCTGGTTCAAGTGATTCTCCTGCCTCAGCCTCCTGAGTAGCTAGGATTACAGGCACCCGCCACTTTGCCCAGCTAATTTTGTATTTTTAGTAGAGATGGGGTTTCACCATGTTGGCCAGGCTGTTAAACTCTCGACCTCGGGCGATCCACTCACCTTGGCCTCTCAAAGTACTGGGATTACAGGCTTGAGCCACCATGCCTGGCCGCCTAGTTTCTGTTTGTTGAGATGGAGTCTCACTCTGTCACCCAGGCTGGACTGCAGTGGCGCAATCTCGACTCACTGCAACCTCTGCCTCCTGAGTTGAAGCAATTCTCCTGTCTCAGCCTCACAAGTAGCTGAGTTTACAGGCGCGCACCACCATGCCTATTAAATTTTTGTATTTTTGGTGGAGACGGGGTTTCACCATGTTGGACAGGCTGGTCTCATACTCCTGACCTCAAGTGATCCGTCAGCCTCAGCCTTGCAAAGTGAGATTACAGGCATGAGCCACCGCGCCCAGCCATACTAGCCTAGTTTCTTCAGACAGAATGTAGGCTGCTTTGAAAGCAGAGATCAGGTCTTCCACTCTGTATCTCTGACAAGATGAATCAGAGTGACAGATAAAGTAAGTACTAAATTAACACTTGGTAGCTCTGCCCCCATTTCCCTACTTAATGGCAAAATGGTCCCTGGAACATGCTAAAGAAAAATCTGGCCCCTCATTCCTTACTCTGGCTCTCCTACCAGCTGCTACATATATAAAGCAGCTGTGTGCCTCACTGACCTAAGTCCCTTTAGACCTCTCCTAGTTTATTTTTTTATTTTATTTTTTTTTTTTGAGACATACTCCACCTCTCAGATTCAAACGATTCTACTGCTTCAGCCTCCCGAGTAGCTGGGACTATAGGCGCGTGCCACCACACCTGGCTAATTTTTTGTATTTTTAGTGGAGACAGGGTTTCACTGTGTTAGCCAGGCTCTCCTAGGTTCTTTACCTTGAGGTCCCTGCACTGGGACTGAAGCCAGTCATTGATGAAACCCTGAGGGTCTCTGGCGAAGCTCAGCATGAACTCCCGCTGAGTCTTCAGCTGGTTGATGGTTTCTATGGTCTCATGGATCTGAAAGGAAGAACGAAGCTCATACCATTTTCAGACTAGAAAAATGAGAAGTTAAATAGCAGGTGGTGCCTGACAACTCCACATGCCACTCCCAACCTAGGCATAGTGCTGCCCAGAGCTGGCACCACCATACAGAGCTCCAACTGCTCCGACCCTTGGCATTCTTTCAGCAGGTAATTTGCCCTTGTCTCTGTCTCTCTGTATCCCCTTGTGAGGAAAGTTTTCCTTTTGGTCTCCTCAATGCCCACCATGGGCAAGGCTACACGATGAATACTTACTCCACAACATAAGTAAGTCCAAAAGTGCTCTCAGGAAGAAAAGGACTGGCATATGGGGCTGTCTCAAAAGCTCTCATCTCTGGGTTTTGTTTTCAACTCTCTTCTCATTCTACATACTCCTCCTGGTAATTTCTTTGACTTGTATGTCTTCCATTACCAATGACAGGGTAATGAATCCCCAGTCTGCAGCCCAGAGTCCATTTTATAAATTCCAACTAATCCAACTGCTTAAACTTGACATCTCTAAAACTATATTCACTACCCTTTCTCCAATACCTGCTCCTCCTCCCCTCTTCCCAGTCATAGCAAATACTACTGTCTACCCAAGCTAGAGACCTGGGAATCATCCTAACATTTCCTTCTCCCTCACCCCTCACTCTAATCCAACCAATGGCCAAATTCCTTCAATTCCACTTTGACACCTCTCAAATCTATCTACTTATCTCCATGCTCACTGTCGGGACTGTAAATTTAGGACCTCAACACATCTCATACGGATTACTGCACCAGCCTCCTAACTGGGCTTCCTGCCTCCAGCCCTGCCCTCTGACAAACTATTCTCCATCTTCCTCCAAGTGATCATTCTACATACAAATAGCATCAGTCCCTCCACTGGTAATGATCTCTCAACCAGCTGCCATACACAGTCCTCAGGATAAAACATAAACCAGTTTTCTCTGAATCAAAGCTTCTTCATGACCAGGTATCTGGCTTCCTATCTAGCTTGTCTTCCCAAAGCGTCCCGTCCCTGGCACCCTATGCTGCCTCTAGCACACTAAACGGCCTGTACTTCTTGAAGACACCAGGCTCTCTCTCTCCTCTCTGGACCTTTACATGCCCTGTTCCCTCTTTCTGGAATGTCTTCTGCCTCCTGTACCCTCAACACCACTATCCTTTTTGCCCTTTCATTAACACCCACTTTGTCCTTCAAGATTTAGTTGAGACATAACTCTTCCAGGAAAGCCTCCCTTTCTCCGTGTTCCCAAAGCACTTTTGGCTTTATTTGCAAGGACTGTGTCTAATAATAATGATAACAATAATAGTAGCAGGAGTTACCATTTGTTGTTCTTGTGTGCCAGATACAGTCTCATGTCTTTACATATAATTCCTCATTTAATCATTATAGCAACCTGATTAAAACAGGTACTATGAGCTGGGCTTGGTGGCTCATGCCTATAATATCAGTACTTCGGGAGGCTGAGGCGGGCAGATCATTTGAGGTCAGGAGTTGGAGACCAGCCTGGCCAACATGGTGAAACCCCGTCTCTACAAAAATACCAAAATTAGCTGGGTGTGGTGGTGGGCGCCCGTAATCCTAGATACTTGGGAGGCTGAGGTGGGAGAATCACTTGAACCCAGGAAGCGGAGGTTCCAGTGAGGGAGGATTGTGCCACTGCACTCCAGCCTGGGCAACAGAGCAACACTCCTTCTGGGAAAAAAAAAAAATAGGTACTATGGTCTCTGTTCTACAAATCAGAAACTGAGGCTCAGTGCTATTGAGTATCCCCAGAATCAGAATTCATTTGAGTCTGGCTCAAACCAGTACCAAGCACAGTACCTGACATATATTGGGTGTCGCCATGTTTTGAATGAGTTCTGAGAATCAAAAGGAGGCCCTGAAGCTGTGACAGGGGCTGGTGGCACCCAACTAACGAGGGCACAGACCCCTACCTTGTTGTCTAGAGTAGCGATCTCCTGTTGGCTGGCAGTGGACAGCAGAAAAGAATTCATCTGGGTCTTCAAGGTGTCATCCACTTCAACATCAATGTCATAACAAGCTGTCTTTTTCTGGTCATTCGGGTCAACACTGGACAGGAAACCAAAGGGGCTTGGTAAAGAGCTTGTCCTTGCCCCCTAGGACCTAATTACACAGGGTCAAAAAGAAGGCCCAGGATGAAAAGAAAGGGGGCTAACTGCAAAAGGGGGCTAATTCCAAGAACTTCTGGGTGTGACAGAAATGTTTATTGTGGCAGCTATGTGGTTGTATACAACTGCCAAAGTCTTCAAACTACACTTTCAATTGGTATAATTTGCTATATATAAATTATACTTCAATAGCGTTGATTTCTTTAAAAAGTCAATGGTAAACATTCAAGCAGTACCAAAGGTATCCAGTGAAAAGTGTTTCCTTCCTCTCCAGAGGAAATCACTGCTACAGCAGGAAATCGCTATCTTTCTCCCTTTAAAAAAAATTTTGGCAGCCAGGCGCGGTGGCTCACGCCTGTAATCCCAGCACTTTGGGAGGCTGAGGCGGGTGATCACCTGAGGTCAGGAGTCCGAGATCAGCCTGGCCAACATGGTGAAACCCCATCTCTACTAAAAAATTAGCTGGGCGTGGTAGCTCACACCTGTAGTCCCAGCTACTCGGGAAGCTGAGGCAGGAGACTCTCTTGAACCTGGGAGGCAGAGGGTAGGGAGCCAAGTTCGTGCCATTGCATTCCAGCCTGGGTGACAGAGTAAGACTATCTCAAAAAAAAAATTTTTTTTTAGTAGGCCATGGTGGCTCAGGCGTGTAATCCTAACACTTTGGGAGGCTGAGGTGAGAGGACTGCTTGAGCCCATGAGTTCAAGACCAGCCTACACCACACAGTAAGATGCCTGGTTCTACAAAAAATTTCCAAATAATTCCTGGGCATGGTGGCACACACCTGTGGTCCCAACTACTCAGGAGGCTGAGGTGGGAGGATCACTTGAGCTCAGGAGGTTGAGGATGCAGTGAGCCATGATTACACCACTGCATTCCAGCCTAGGCAACAGAGAGAGACTCTGTCTCAAAAAAAAAAATAATAGTAATTTTAAAAACTTTTTTGGCTAGGTGCGTTGGCTCATGCCTATAATCCCAGCACTCTAGGAGGCCAACGCAGGCAGATCACTCAAGGCCAGGAGTTCAAGACCAGCGTGGCCAACATGGTGAAACCCCATCTCTACTAGAAATACAAAATTAGCCAGCATGGTGGGACATGCCTGTAATTACAACTACTTGCACGAGAATCGCTTGTACCTAAGAGGCAGTGGTTACAGTGAGCCAAGATCGTGCCACTGCACTCCAGCCTGGGTGACAGAGTGAGAGTCTTTATGTTTAAACAAACAAACCTGTTTCCATTGTTTCAGAGACAGGATTTTGCTATGTTGCCCAGGCTGGATTCAAACTCGGGGGCTCAAGCAATCCACCCACCTCAGCCTCTGGAATAGCTGAGTCTACAAGGAACATGCTACTGTGCCTGACTTTCTCCCTTTTAAACTAAAATTGACTCCAGAATGAAAGTCAAACACAAAATTTAAAGTGGTCTAACTTTAAGCATAGGAATACAGGACAGACCGACTTCTACTGACCTAATTTATAGGTTGGGGAGTTACTACTGCGTAGGTGATGGTTCAGGGACTTTTTTTTTAAATCTTCCTCTCTATCATCTTGGAGGTTCAGGGTCAAGAGAAAAAAAAACCTTTACTGGAATTAATATTGAGTAAAGGAAGGAAGGCAAGGAGACTATATCCAACTATAGAGACATGTTGCTTTGAGAAGAAACGACTTTTTTTCACCCCCTATCTGTCTAGAGGTGCCTCGCTCTCCATCTTCTAAACAAAAAAGTGAATAGAAGTAACGTAATTGGAGGCTCAGACTTGAATGCTGAACCATCCAGAGAAAAAATGGGCCCTGAGCCCTTCTATCAGTGAAGACCTGGTAAATGTTTAACAACTGATCTTCCAAAGGAGGGCAGGAGGAAGAGGCCGGGTGTGTGGCATTTGCTGATCTCTGGGGCTTAAATATTCTGATTTCAAGCTATCAACATCACATTACTGTTGGGAAGAGATGTGCGATAACAGATAAACACATTATATCATATTTCTACCAGATAAAAATAGGCAAATATAACAGGCAAATACAATAGGCAAAAATAACCTCAAGAGCACAAATACAATAAAATGTAATAATGAGGAAGTAATACATTTTGAGTATATGTTACCCACTTTTAGTCTAATATATTATAAGTTTATATAATTTAATTGCAAATAACAGCTGTGTTTAACAACCTGTTTGCAAAATTCCTGAAAATTTGACAACTGGCTCGTGCCAAGTTGGTAGAAGGCAGCTCCAGCTCAGCAATGCCTCTCACACACAGGCCTACCTGATGACATGATTAATGATGATAGGTTCTGGTGGCATAAGCAAGGCATGGAGCCGCTGAGGGATCTCTGAAAACTTCATACGTTGAGACTCAAAGATCTGCAGCAAAGGGCAGAAGCACCTGAGGTTAGCATTTTTAGTATAACTAGTAGTCTAATGGATTCTAGCAAAACAATGGGTCCATTACTTACCTGCTGCAGGTACTTGTCACAGATGACAAACTCCCGCTCATGAGGATCCTGGAGCTTATGTGTCTTAATATATTGCCACAGTGCTTGGATGATCACTGGACGAGTCTGGGTGTGGATGCCCAGAAGCCGAGCTAGGCGGGGGTCTAATTTAAACTGGGGAGGCTGCAGGGAACCAAAGGGTATAGGGCATGAAGCTAGTTAGCTGGGTCTACATGCAGTAATACATTCAAGCTATTCAACAAACAATGTAGAGCTTTCTGTGGGACAGAAAAATTCGAGGAAGAACTCAGAGATCACTAAGACTCAATCTCTATGCCAAAGTGGCAAGTTATTCACAACTAGATGTAAACCCTTTAAGGGGAGACTGCTGACTAGATGTGGCTGTGAAAGCTGGACCCCCCTCACCCCACCACAGAATACCTGGTAATCCAGCATCAGTAGGACAGTACACCGTACATTCACGTCTCCCGGTCGCTTCACCTGAAAGCCATCGGTCTCCTGGGTAGTGGCGGTCCTGTGCCACTACAGAGAGGAAGATGTCAGGGGGTGCTCTCCCAGAGGAAGAGCTGGGGTGGGAGGGAAGAGCTTCTGTAATGACTGAATATTCAACTTTGATTATTGAGGCTACTGGAGAAGAGTAATAGCAATAGCATGAGGCATTTTTAAAAACTGCACGTGGCTTTGGGATTACTGTGTGTAAGTAGATTAACCTTTTAATTCTGTTTGTGGTTACATTTAAATAAGCCTGAATGTCCAGTGATAATTTTATCCACAAAATAGCTAATACACATGTGAACAGTAACATAACATAGCTATCATTTACTGAGTACCATGTGCGAGAATATTCTAAGACATTTACCTGGATTATCTCACTTCCCAAACATCTATACAAGATAGGCACACTTATACCTATTTTACAGATGAGAAAACTAACGCTCAGCAGAATAAAGTAACTTGCTTAGGTCAAACAGCCAATAAGTGGTGGAGCTGCAATCTGAGCTCTGGTGTGTCTGATTCTACAGTCCACATTCTTAACCACTATACTCTATTGCTATAAAATTAAGTTAAATTATTTACAAATTTCTATTGATTCTATGACTTACTTCCCTTATTCGGTGGTAAAGACCTTCCCATGTTTCTTAGTGGTTGAGGTTAAGGGACTGCAGCTACACTGGCAAAGAAAGGAGCAGGTTAGGTTCACTTGGAGTGCTGGCTGGACTATCATTCTGGTTTTGCCTGTATCCCAAAGAATACTGTTGCTAACATGGGCTTCAAAACGGTGTACAATCAGGCATCTTAATAAAGGATTTTTGGTGAATTGGAATGTAAATCTAAACGGAGCAGAGACCAAGAGGAAGTTCCTGATGGTGACCCTGGCAAGTACTAGTACCCTATCAGTCAAGCCCTCTAATTACAGCAACTGCTACCAGGAAAAAGTATGATTGGTGCATGGATAAATACGTCTCACCATCATTAGCAAGCAAGATGCAGAGATAGCCTGGCATGTACAAGAGGCCACCAGTAGAATTTCCCTTGAAAGAGGCAGCAGTGACTAGGATAATAACATTAAAAGATGAGACAGGTTAGATTACAAGAGCCCTTGGTCCTAACTAAACATGCTAGTGCCACCTAGAGGTCAATGTGCAAACTGTATACCTGGAGTAGTACTGTGTACACCCAGAGTGACTACTTTCTATCTCCCCTTCTTAGACATTCAAATATGGCTCCCAAGTCCATCATCCTCCAATCAGAGTCAAAGCCTAGAAGGCAGAACTACTCACTTCTACCAGATGGTTGTCTGGCCCATACAGGTCTTTGTCCAGTTCAATCACCAAGGACTTAAAAAAAGAAGAGAACTTCCTCTTTTGTTTAGTGGCATCATATTTGGACAAGGCTGACTAGAGAGAAAAGAAAAATCATGTTAGAAAAGGCCAGAATAAACTTCCCAAGACAAAATCCTATGAAAAAGGAACCCCAACAGCAAAGGGAAAAAACTCAAAAAATATCTTCTGAATATCTCTTAGGAGAGACGGGCAAAGTAGGCATCTGCAGGTATTAAACCAGTCATGGTGCAGCAGAACCCTAAAGAAGCAGCCTGGAACACCTACAGGGTCGCTGTTTCACCCCATCTCATTTGCCCAAGGGAAATGAGGCAAGTTAAGCAAACCATTACACATAACGAAGCGAGTTTGAGCAGAGAAAAGTCTGATTCTAGAGGGGAAATGAATCACAGGCAATAAGCAGCCAGAACAAAAACAGCTTTATTTGGACAGAATGACACCACCAGCAGATGGACCAGACCTATATAGAGAAGGAGGCTCTGACACTGAGCCCTGGTTCTCCTGCAAAAGTGCATTCCAATTAGCTTGCCTGTGAGCAGCTAAAAATAGAGCCAGAGAATGTAAGGGAATGAGAGAAAGGTGAGCTTCCCCGAGGAGCTTCTGGGTTGGGAAGTTTGGGGGCTATCACCTGTCAGCTGATGCTCCCCAGGAAGCGACAAAGAGCCTGTCAGAGAAATCTATCCTACTTAAACTGCAGGGTGTCTCCAATGAAAGCTGGGAAGATGGAGATACCACAAGGACTCAGCGAGGAAACATGGCCTCAAATTGAGTGCAAACTCACTTGATTAAAAATAAAAAACAAAAAAAAACACTAAATAATCTAGAAATATGGCTAAATCCAACAGCCAGCAGCACCAAGAGGAAGGTAAACAACAAGTCAGGTCCCAGGACAATAAGGTTCTCCAAATGATACCAGTGAGGGCCAAAGGTGTGGGGGCCAAACACAAAGGACCACTGTCCTTCATGCAGGGAAGAGAGCATCCCTCTCCCTACTGCTCCCAAAAGGAGCTGTGAGCACCACCAGTTAGGCTTCCTGCTGACCAGACAACACTGTTCATTCCCAGCAGCTCCCACCCTGGATGCCAACCATGATGGACCTTGAACTCACATCCTCCAGGAGCCGTCCTTCTACCCGAAGCTCCCAGGAAGCCACCGTCCCTTCCCCATCCTCGGCATCTGACTTAGCCGGATTGAAAGTGTTAGAAATGAAAATTCGCAGCTTCCGTTTTTGCTGAGGAAGGCAGAAACAGGATTGATCGTGGGGCTTCAGTGGTCTGATGTTGAAAACAAGGGTCTCCCCAAACCCCAAAATTACTCCTAACAGACTGGCTTACTGTCTACCCAGTCCCTTGGATGGATGGATAAAGATTCCATTTAGAAGAGGGGTACTGGCCATCAGCCTAAGTACAACTGCATACAGTGGGATGCCAGGTGGACAAAGTCATGCAAGGTGCCAGGTTCCCAAGGTAGCAGAGCAGTTATAGCAAAAACATGGACAAGGGTATATTTCTAGTGCAAGAGACATCAAGAGCCCCTCCCCCTTTGCCATTCTGTTCTCATCCTCCTAATGTAATTCTCAGTTTGTAGGCGGAAGGGAGAGATGCAATTTAAATGCCAAGGAGAGTTGTGCTGTGCCTTTGATTTCTCATGCTAAGCCTGCTGAAGGTTCCTGGGTCCTCTCCTCTGGCTCTCTGCCTAGTGCTTTCCTGTGTTACCTTGATAGGACGTTTCAAGGCCTCTTGGATATCTAGCCGTTTCCTCATGATAGTCTGGTCCAGTTTCCTTTCAAAAGCCAAGAGATCCATGTAGGCCTGGGATTCTGGTACCAGTTCACGAATCTTAGGAACAGAAAAATTAATGAGATCTAGGATGATCATCTCTATACTCAAACTCACGACACTTTCCAGAAGACCTATAGCCTGGACTCACCCTTTGAGGTAGAATTTTGTCAGCCATCTTCTTTTTCTTTGCACTGTTGGGAATACATACCATTATCAGGTTGAAACAGAACTAGTCAGAATGTGAAAATAAGCTGTCAGCATGTCCATTTATAGTAATGCAAAGGGATTGCAAAGCTTCTCTCAAATCAAAGAACCACCACCACCACCACCACCATCACCACCACCACCACCAAGCATTCTCGAGGATCAGTCCTGAAGGACCATCTGCTGACAAAGCACCACCACTTCTTGGTTCAGGTACTCCCACCACCTGTGTCCTCCCAGGCCTTCTCCCTCCCTCCCTCTGCTCTAGGATCATCTTACTTGTGGTTTCGATTTTGGACCGCCTGCTGCTGGACCTGCTGGATCTGCTGAGGGGCAGGTCTCTTGCGGGACTGGTCCATCCCTGACTGGGCCAGGCCAGGTCGGACTGAAGGGTTCCCCCCATAGCCAGGAGGTCCCATGGAAGGTCCCTGAGGTGTCATTCGGCTGCCTGGCAGCATACCTGGTCTCTACAGAGGGGAGAGGACCCAGAGATGTCATGGTTTCACCTGCTAAACCCCACCAAGAAAGAAAAGCAGGGGATGCCTGAATTATTTGAATGAAGTAAGGTTTAGGGATGGAATGGAGGACAATGAGAGGAGAACCCTTTGCTCCAATAGTGACTCCATAGAAAAATAGGGTCCAAAAGCTAAGAGAGAGTCAGATTATATTGAAATTCTCCTCAGTCTATTTTGGATCAGACACATCGGACATCTCGAATTCCACATTTACTCTGCTAGCTACTATCTCTTTAGAAGCTGACGTCAATTTGCCAGCTACATCTGTGTTCCTCTGATCTCTGGATGGAGCTGCTCAAGCCCCTTTGCACTTCGGCCCTCGTAAAGGCATCCCGGACCCACTTCACCCACCCTGGTTCTCCACCGACTCCTCAGGGAAACAATGCCCCTAGGAGCAGGTGGGGACGCTGGCTGCCTCCCACAACCCCCACCCAGAGCCCGAACCCCTCCTAAGGGGAGTCTCTCCTACTTCTCCACCGACCCCTGTCACTCCCAGGTCCCGCTCGGCCCCGCCCCCGGCCCGCGCGCCCCTCCTCCTGCCCCACTCACCGGATAGGCCGCTCCAGGCATCGGGGAGCGGTACAGCCCTTGACCCGGAGCCGGGCCCATTCGCACTGGAGGCCCCGGAGTTCCGCCCGGGCCCAAGGCAGCAGCCGCGCCCGCCCCTCCTGAGGCTCCGGTGCCGCCGCTGGGAGCCACAGACTGGAAACCCGCCCGGGCCGCCATCTTCCCGGAGCCGCCGATGCAGCTGCACAAAGAACCGGAACCGGAACTCCCCCCGCCCCCCGCGCGCCCCCCGAGCGCACGCCTGTTCTCCCGACCGGCCGGCCGGCACGGGAGGCTCAGGACAGCGAGACTGTGGGCTAGAGGGGGGCGACTAGCGGAAAAGGCGTGCTGGCCACGCCCTCCCGCCTTCACGATCCCGGAGGGAAAAACCATAGAGAAGAGCTCTGGGATAGAAAAGCCCCGTGAGCGGGCGCCCCCAGGCCGACGGGAGGAAGACAAGGACCTGGAAAGGGGGACCGCAGCCTCAGCCCGTCTCAACCCTGCCCTGACTCTAGCCCTCTGATGAAGAGGGGCTTGGAGTAATAGCTTCATCTTGATGCATGGCATTAACTTTCCAAAACGCTTTGATTGCTTTTCGTTTCATTTTCTTACTGCTATAATTGTCAGGGGCTGAGGAGGGAAACACAAAGTTTATTCCATTTTACAAATGGGAAAGCTGAATTCACAGAAGGTGAATGACTTGGCAAAGGTCAACCAGCAAGTTAGCGGTAAAGCCGAAGCCAAGATTCCAGATCTCCTTGCTCATAGCCGGGGACTCATTCCACAGATAAAGTGCCTCAATAACTACCTCATGTGGGAACTTCAACCTAACTTTGTCTCTGGCCTAACCTGCTTCCAGATTATTTTATTATTATTATTAGATGACGTCTCTCTCTGTTGCCCAAGCTGGAGTGCAGTAGTGCAATCTCAGTTCACTGCAACCTCTGCCTCCCGGGCTCAAGTGATCCTCTCACCTCAGCCTCCGGAGTAGCTAGCTGGGACCACAGGCATGCACCACCATGGCAGGCTGTTTTGTATTTTTGGTAGAGATGGGGTTTCGCCATGTTGCCCAGGTTGGTCTCGAACTCCTAAGCTCAAATAATCAGCTTGCCTCGGCCTCCCCAGATCCTGGGATTACAGGTGTGAATTATTGTGCTTGGTCTCAGATTGTTTTTTTGAATATTAAAAAATAGTTTTGCTATGTTTTGCAGGCTGGTCTCGAACTCCTGACCTCAAGTGATCTGCCCACCTCAACCTCCCAAAGTGCTGGGATTACAGGTGTGAGCCACTGTGCCAGCCTGCTTTCAGATTTTATAAGTTCCAGTTTATCTTGAACTTTGACCCTGCTCTCTAAAACATCCTTTGTGGTGCTGGGGATTGTTTTGGACCTTTCTTGCCTTTGACTCCTCCCTCTTTCCCTGCCCAGTGATTCATACCTATCCTGGGTATGATGGTCAGCCTGTCCCATTCCAGAAGGACCACACTCTCCCTACTCAAACCTTCTCCTTCCTCATCCCCTAATTGTTTGGCCCCAAACCAAGCTCAGCTCTAGGCACTTAGTGAGAATACCTAAATACTTTTCAAATAAGAGAACAACACTGAAGAGGAGATGGCTGAAACCCAGTTTATTAGACCAGAGGCATGCGTCACCCGGAGCCTGCCTGCTGTTCCCCTATCCAGTGCACACTTTTTGGCCTCATTCCTGCTTCCCCCTGGGAAGGTATGATCTCTGAAAAACTCCTAGGAACCAAGAGTTTCCAAAGATCTGATAGCCTTACTCTCCAGCTCCAGGCCAATGCACAGGTGACCTGCCCACAGGTCCTGATCTGGGACTGGAGACCAAGACACATCTGGGAAAAAAGGGCCTGGAGAGGGGCCGGGGCTCAGGCCTGGGAGGAGGGTCTGGTGGAGGGAGGGCAGGTGGGCCTCCACCTCACTTGTCTCTCATTAAGATAGGGAGGGACAGAACAGCAGAGCTTTCAACTCCTCCTCTAGGCCTCTCTTTCCTACCAAGCCCACCTCACCAGAAAATAAAAGTGGTGGGCCTGGGTATCAGGTGAGAAGAGGTGGCTGGGCACCCAGAAGGAAAAAAGGCCACTGACTGAGGACCTCAGCTTCTGCCTGTCAGCATCCCACTGCCCCAGCTTCAGGAGTTGCCAATCCCCAGCTCCCTTCTGTCTCTGACACACTCGGCTTAGTGTCCAGAGCAGACCTCCATCCCCTGGGTAGGGGCTATTTCTACAGCAACCCCTTCCCTGGGGATGCCATGGTCAGCTGGGCAAAGGGCAACGGGATTGGAGGAACAGGGGAAGGGAATGTTAAGGCTGCAGGGAGAGCCAAGGGTGCCCAGGTTTGGGGAGAGGGTGAGGCCAGAAAGAGGCAGAGCTTGTGATTCACAGCTTCCTTTGTCGCCACTGAGACAGTGCAAAGGTTACAATGCATGTGTCGTCTCCTTGTGCTTCTCAGAGGGATGTGTGTACACAGTACAGACACCAGGGGAGAGAGTCCAACTCTTTATACAGGCGAAGGCATTCAGAGACCAGGAAGGGGGCAGAAACACAGAAGGTGGAAGTGGGGGTGGGAGAATGGTTCTCAGAGACAAGACGGGATGGGGTGAAGACAGACAGGGCTGGGGAAAGTATATACAGAGATATAGCAATATAGAGTCTGTATCATATAGAAGTAGAAAATGCAGATGAGGTTGTTGAGAGAAGCAAATGAAGTTGGGGAAGAGGAAGTGGGAGAGTTCCATAAGAAAATTTATGGACGTGGCCCTCTACAAGGGCCTCCGGGAGAGGGACGAGCGAGGGTGGGCACCAGCGCCCTTCTCCCTGAGCTGGACGCTAACCAGCCAGGTCTTTTATGGGATGGTTAGGGAGGGCTGCCTCTTGGGATTTCTCTCCAGCAGCTGTGGGGTGGCAGAGGAACTTACAGCTATCAGGATGTAGCCTACAGCACCAGGGCCACATCTTGTCCCCGTTTCTACTTCTTCAGGGGATCCCTGACCCCCATGGGATTCCACATGGTGTGAGAGTGGGGCTGAAGTTTTAGTTCCTGCCAGGAGACTTGGGTTAGGGGACAGTCACTGGGCTGAGAGGGTCTCTTAAGGCTGGGGAAGCCGCCCTCCCCTACACTAGCCCTCCCTCTTAAGGTACATTCTCTGGTTTGGGGCCAAATTCCAGGCCGCAGGGATCCCTTCCACCCCTCACTGGGAGGGGGCTTTGGTGACTGGTGGCAGCAGAATGTAGGAGGACACCCAGATGACAGCCAGACAGACAGAATTCAGGCTGGGAGCTAGGGGAGGCAGCATGGAGGAGACAGGGGCAGCCTGAGGTCCTTTGCCCCATTCTCCCTTTTTAGTTCTTTTTTAGATTAGTTTTGTTGAATGTAAAAAGAATGGGATAGAGGCAGAGAGAGGACTCTATGGTCAAGACTCCTTCCTCACCGCAGACAAGAGGAAAGATCTGCCCCAGAGTGTGGGGAGTCCCCAGGGCAGATGTGGGGGCAGCTGGGGGCGCCCTCCCTCTCCTAGTCCTCCCCATCTAGGCCTTTGGTTCAGCGGCCTGCGGGGCTCAGCAGGTAAAGTCCTCGAACGTGCCTCGGGCCGGATGGTGAGGTAGGATGTTGGCAGCGTATGTCATCCCGGCAGGGTGGCCCCGGAGGCTCTCGCATGGGTTCTGGGGGAAGGGCACAGGACAGGGACGGGTTATCCCTCGGAAGGGCCTCTGGCAGTGCTGGGGCGTTGGGGCGGCAAAGGAGAGAAGGTGGTGGCAAAGGCAGGTGGGCGGGGCTGGACCGGGGGGTTCCTGGGGCGTTGGAGGCGGGGGCAGGCCGGAGGGCGCCCGCGCTGGCTCCCTCACGTGTCTTTTGACGTCGTCCAGGCTGAGGGCCACGCCCTTGTCTGCGCTGCTCCTTTTGGCCTCCTTCTGGCACTTTCCTCGTCGGCACAGCTTGTGCTTAATGACCTAGGACGGGACGGGGCAGGTGGGCGGGCTGGGCCCCGCCCCCGTGTGGCCCCGCCGGGCCCCGCCCCCGCTTACCTCGTAGGCGTAGTCAAAGAGCTCCAGCACCGTGAGGATGCTGGCCCCGATAAACAGCCCCATCTGGCCCCCGATGTCACCTGCAGGGGCGGGGGCCAAGGGGTCAGGTCACCGTGGAGGCAGCAACGGGGCTTACTGGGACCGGGGCAGGCAAGTTGTATTCTCAACGGGATTGGCAGCCTTCGCACAGAAGGATCGCTAAGCCAGATTCAAGTGGAATTTTTATTTTCTTCTCTAAGCTTAGTTCTGCATCTTTCTACCTTTCTAAAACGAGCAGGTGTTTTTCAGGAAAAATAATCATTTACAAAATACCACAACCCTCTTAGTTTTTGGGCCAATTTTAGGGGCATATGAAATACTCTCCACTTCCATGCCTACTCCTCCCTCATGTCCACAGACCTGTCTTTTCCTCTGTGCCCTAAGAGAAGGCTCAGTCCCCTTCCTCCACCACTTACCAAAACAACAGGGTTTGGGGAAGGGCCTCTGGAGTGGAGGGCCCTCATGGGACAGAAGTGAGCACCCTGCTTTTGGATGATAGCATGGGAAGGGGACAGGTGCCATCAGCAGCTCACCCAGGAGCCCTGCAATCTCATAGGCCTTCTTCTGTTCAATGGTCTCATAGTTGAGGACTTCAAAGAAAATGTCCAGCACCAGGATGTTCTCCCTGCACAGGGGTTGGGGGAGGAGACCTAGGTTCAAGTCATATCTCTGTCTCTTACTAGCCGAGTGAACTTAGCAAGTCAGCCTCTCTGAACCTCAGTTTCCATGTCCATAAAGTGAGAGGCTGATGGAGATACCTGCCTTTTAGGGTCAAATGAGATGCCATATATGAAAAAATGTTCCACACTGTATTCAGTATGCATCAAGTATAAGTCGACTCCAGTTCCAACAATAAGGATGAAGAGGGAGGAGAAAGAGGTGCTTCCACTGCTTATTCTGGCTTGATCTTCCTGCATACCCACCCTAGACTTTTTGCTTGCCTCTTGGACCTTCCCTGTGTTGTCTCAACTTCCTCCTGCCTGCCAGCCCCCACCCCCATCAAACCCACTCATACATTCCACAGTCCCAGCCCAAGGGTCTTGCTCTACCCAGCCAGAGCCCTTACCCTATGTATTGCTCAGACTTGTTGAACTTCTTGGCCAGGTACTTGGCTGAGGCTTTGCTGGGGATCTTGACCATGGACAGCTCCTTGCCATAACGGGTCAGGTTGCAAGGCATTTCACACACGCAGTACTCCTGGTCCTTCTCCACCAGGAAGTCTGCATTCAGCCAGGTGAGAGGTGCCAGTTGAGTGGTGCCCTTCTGGTAGCACCTTCCCACATGCACGTCCTAGCTCTGCCCAGAGAAACCCTGGGCCCCTTTCTCTTTCCGTGTCCTGCTGGGATGTCAAACTCTGCCAACATCCTACCTCACCATCCAGCCTGAGGCATGTTTGAGGACTTTACCTGCTGAACCCTGCAGACCACTGAACCAAAGATGTAGATGGAGAGAACAAGGAGAGGGAGAAGACCCCCAGCTGCCCCCTCACAGCTGTGTCCACCTTGTGCTAATCCTCACCAAGCCTCCCCATGGATATTTCTTACTCTTATATCACTTCCTCAAGACCCTCCAGGGTCAACTGGCTGAGGGGCTGATGAAAGAAGACGAAGCCCGTCCCCAGATGACCTCTGTTCATTTTTCATAGGAGCCTCTGAAGATGCTATTCTCAACTTTATTGATTATTATTATTATTGAGACAGGATTCTGCTCTGTCGCCCAGGCTGGAGTGCAGCGGTGCAATCTTGGCTCATTGCAACCTCTGCCTCCCAGGTTCAAGGAATTCTCCCACCTCAGCCTCTGGAGTAGCTGGGACTAGAGGGACATGCCACCATACCCACATTTTTTTTTTTTGTATTTTTCGTAGAGATGGGGTTTTACCATGTTACCCAGGCTGGTCTCAAACTCCTGGGCTTAAGCGATTTGCCCACCTCGGCCTCCCAAAGTGCTGGGATTACAGGTGTAAGCCATCACGCCTGGCCATTCCCAGCTTTAAAGTCAGACACAGGAGAGGGTGCAGCCCGGTCCAGGAGTTATCTGAGGCTTCTGGGAGCTTGACCTGAAACCCCTGTGCACGTGGCTGTCAGCACCTTTTCCCTCCCCCAGACTGCCCCAGGCCAGGGGCGCTCACCCAGAGCAGGATCTGCACACTCCTTGTACTGCTCTGGAGTACAGTATGGGGCATCCCCTACAGAGGAGAAAAGACAGTGATGCAGGATGGGGATTCAAGGGGTCTGGTGATGGTGGTAGTACCAAATAAAGGCCTAGAAGGTGTGAGCTGGGAGAGGCTGGGAGGAGAGGACTGGCTGGCCCCCATGCTGCCCCAGAAGTGACCCATTCCCAGTCCATACCTTCTGGACCCTTCCCGCCCATCCCTGAATGTGAAGGCAGGAACTAAGGTCAGAGAGACAAGAGCTAGATGGGTATGGGATGGGGTGGGCTGGAACTGGGGTGGGGAGCTTGAGATGGATGGGGAGCTAGTGAGGGGCGGCGGAGGCCCAGGGCCCCAGGAGTGTGCTTGGAGCCTCGGGGCCTGACCTGGCATGTGCACCATGCGGCAGTTGCAGTTCTCCACCAGGTAGCGGGTCTCACAGTCGATGCGGCAGGCGGTGATGCTGTAGGAGTCGAAGAAATCCAAATCCGAGTCCATGGTAACAGCCTTGCAGGTGCCCCAGGGCGGGGGCAGGTAGATGAGCTGCTGGGAGAGCCGGGGAGCTGGGGGAGCGTGGGGACTTCTCCCCACATCAGCTGGATGGACTCCTCTGACAAGATGCAGATCTCTGGAGTTCTGCTCCCCTCTCCCTCTGCAGCCTCCGAAGGTCTCAGAGTTTACAGAGCATTCTTGTTCATTCCATCACTCATGCTTCTGACTAGCCAGACTACCACCCAGGTCCTCGCTCACCTGTCCTTCCCATTACTGATTGCCCGCCACTCCATCTGGACCCCTCAACACCCCACCCCAGGACCAGCCTCCCATGGCCCTCTCACCCGCTGCTCCTGGCAGGCCACAAAGGTCTGGAAGCCTGGGGCCACACCAAAGCCCAGCTGGTCGATGAAAGGAGGTTCATCCTGACTATGGATCTGCACTTTGATGCCTGCTTCGAAGGACGTCTCGTCTAGGGGAATGAGGGGTGTGTGGGTTGGGAGGCTCCTGACTCCCTAATCCCCTTCAGACCTGGAGGCATCCTACCTCTCCTGGGAATAAGCACAGCATCCAGTGGGGCTGGGGTGGGGGAAGTCTATAGGGTCCTAGCCCACACCCCGGCCTCCTTCTGGGTTTACCAGCTCCGTGCTGCTCCATGACCCCTGCATCCTGCACGCTTCTTTTCTTACCTGGCTTCTGCTCTGCATCTTGGTGTTTCAAATACTTTCTCCCAGAGTCTCACTGTCTCAGATGCTCTCCATTTCTCCCCCCGCCTTTCTCTCTTCTCCCCCATCTCTCTCTGCCCCAAGGCCCCCCGAGACCCGACAGGCAGGCAGCCTGAGAAGACAGGGAGTTATTTATAGAGTGAGTGGCGGCCGCTGATGGAAAAGGATGGCTGGTTACCTTGGAGAGTAACTGAGCCAGGAAGGGGGAGTCAGAGAGATATGAGTGTGGAAGTCAGGTAGAGTCAGTGATGGAGATGGTGAGATGCTGGGGGCAGAGGGGAAAGCCCAGGCCCTACCCAGGTCTCACGGTGAAGCCCAGGAATCCTCTGGCAGAGGCTGGGGCCTAAAGCCATGCAGAGGGGACCCTGAGGGGGGTGACGTACCAGTCTCCCCCCACACAGGCAGGTACTCGTCCTGCTGGATGTCCAGCATGATTTCCAGCCCATTGCCTGTCCCACCCTTCACGGTCTTCAGCCGCGGCCGCCCATCTCGGCCCGAGTTGAATGTGTAGCACTTTCCATACCGTGTGAAGACCTGGCAGGGGCAGAATGGAGAGCCTGAGAGTCCTGCCAGCACCCTCTGCTCACCAAGGGCTGCTCCCAGCCACCCCAGCTTTGGGATCTCAACACCCTTTTGGGTGCAGCCCAATCTCCATTTGCTCCCCTCTCCCACCTGTTTCCCACCCTTCCTTGCTCTCTATGTGCCCTGGAAAACTGCTCCTTGTAGGGCGCTTCGTCTGAGCTCCTTTGCCAGCTGCATGGGCTTCTAGTTGGGTTTGACCATTGGGAAGTATCGATCATGGATCAGAAGGCAGGTGGAAAGACTGGGGTATGAGTCCTTCCCCAGCCCTGCCCCCTCTGTAGCTCTAGCAGCAGCTTAGGCCCTCCATGATTACCAATCCTGCCAGGAGGGCTCCCTACACAGCACTGTCTTCTTTTGTGCTTCTTCAGCCTAGAAGTGATAACGATCTCCTAGTACTGCTCGCTGCCTCAGCCCCCCTCACTGGTCTACTTAACCCTGCCCACAGCTCTGTCAACAGTCCCTTTGTTAAAGTCTTCAACTGAATCATCAAAGGGCTGTCTTTTGCCTGCCAGGACCCTGAAACATATGCATTTTCATCACCAGGATCCTATCACGGCCAGATCCCTGAGCCCTGCTTGGGACCCTTTCCTCAGGCCCAAGCTCCTGAGGCCTCCGCCTCCGAGACATCTCTTCTCATTTCCTAGATTTCACTCTGGAAATCTGAAATTCTGCTTTCCCCAAGACCCAAACTCGGTTTTTTTGTGTATTTGTTTGTTTGTTTGAGATGGAGTCTTGCTCTGTTGCCCAGGCTGAAGTGCAGTGGCGCGATGTCAGCTCACTGCAACCTCCACCTCCTGGGTTCAAGTGATTCCCCTGCCTCAGCCTCCTGAGTAGCTGGGTTCACAGGTGTCTGCCACCACACCTGGCTAATTTTTGTATTTTTAGTAGAGACATGATTTCACCATGTTGGCCAGGCTGGTCTTGAACTCCTGACCTCAGGTGATCTGCCCACCTTGGCCTCCGAAAATGCTAGGATTACAGGCATGAGCCACTGTGCCCGGCCAAACTCAGTTTTTTGGTTTCCTTCAACCACTAGCCCCTTGGGTCCATCATTATTCAATTATCAGCACAACCTGTAGGCAGACCCAGTTGCCATGCTAAGGATCATGCTCAACCACGCACCAACACCTCTTCTCACAGCACTTGGGACTGAGCCCCCACGGCATGGCATGTGTGTTAATGCTTTTGCAAAACTAGGAGTGCCTCAGAAGCTATCTCAGCCCTGGGGGCTGTCTCCCCAATTTTCTCCCCACTCCATGCCCCAGTGCAGCCCTGGTCACAGTGCTGATTACAAAGCTGCAGAGAGATAAGTAAACCAGTTGTTCTTGGCCTTTTCCCCACAGCCTCCTTGAATATCCCCAGGTTGGGGTGGCTGTGCTTTTACTACTGCTGGATGGTAAAGAAGTCCGCAAAACAGGTCACATGGTGAGTCGATACAGCCCAGAGCAGGGGAGAGACAAAAGAGTTTCAGGCCAGATTGGAGCAGCAATGGCAGCGGGTTACTAGGGTATAGGGTCTTTGTCCCCTGCCCCTTCCTAGAGCAGCCTCCTCCACTGTCCTCCAGAAAAGGAGACACACTCCCCACTTTGCGGGTGAGGTCCAAAGATGAGACAAAGAGAATTCCAAGGGTTCCTAGTCCCCAGCTCCACAACCAGGTCTGTGATACCCAGCCACAGGCTGCAGGTGGGACACATGTCCATGCCTACACTCCATCAGGAGCTGTATGGGATTTAGAGGCATGTGAGGCCAGCTAGCACCCCTAGCCTTGTGCTGGCTCAGAGGACCGGGCTGCTGTAAAGTGGATTGCTGCTGCCACCTGGTGGGCCTGGGTGAGAAGTGTCTGCTCTACCCTCAGGTCCAGAGGAAGCCTCCCTGAGGCCCAGTGGCCCAAACCCCCAGGGCTCTGTATGCCTGCAGTCATCCCATGACCCATGGGTATGATGACACACCCTGCCCCTACACTAGGGAGGGGGTGGAGGACCTGGGAAGGCCTGGCATCTGGGAGCTGGTGGGGCAGAAGAGCAGTCAGGCCAGCAGACCTGGAAGATGAACTAAGGAGAGACAGTGGGGTGCCAGGTGGCCCACTAGCAGGGAAGGCCCTAGACCCCTGGGTGGGGGGCCAAGCAGGAGGACAGTTCCCAGTAAGAGCTTCCCCTAGGAAGAGGGTCCCTGGCCACTTAAAGCTGGGGATAGGGATATGATTTAGAGACCTTTTATTTACCCTCAAATACACACACACACACACACACACACACACACACACACACACACACACACACACACACAGAGTTGGTGGGGGTGGGGTGCCCATAGGAGGGCACAGGAAAACCAAGTGAAGACGCATTGAAGTCCCTGCTGCGGGAGCTGCTGACAAGGGGCATGAGGGGGAGGGGGTGGGGGTGGAGGAGGTCCCCACCTCTCTACTGTCTCCCTTTCACCCCCTTCTCTTTAACCGCGGAGACCAGGCAACACCCACCCCAGCTTCAGTCCACGGGTGCCAGTCAAAATAGTGAACTGGCCAGGCATTGGTGTTCACCAACAGATCAAAGGTTGACCTTACAGATGGAGCAAGTTCCGGGCCCTGCTGGGCCTTGAGGACATCTTGGGAAGGACAGGTGGGGCTGGAGGATACATAGGGGCCAACTAAGACAGACGTGTTGAAGCTTCTAACAGGAAAAGCAGTACTGGTGTGGACCTGGAATATCAGCCCAGTTCCAGGCCCTGGACTCCTGGGTGAGATCTAGCCTGGGTCAGCCGGGTGAGGTAGGGGGCGGCATAGTCATCAGCCCCAGCCCCAGCCCCAGGAGGTGACAGTCAGGGAGAGCCATGGCAGACACTCTCAGGGTGCTGTGCCAGGCATGGGGCCCCACTCACCACTGAGAAGTTGTGAGGGCCGCAGGGCCCCCCTTGGTAGGAACAATAGAGCAGCATGTCCTCCAGCCGGTGGCAGGAGCGATTGTAGAAGCGATGAAGGTTAAAGGGCTCCCCAGAGAAGGCCTCAGGGCCCGGTGGAGCGAGGGGCACCCCAGGGTCATCACTTTCATCCAGTCCCAGCATGGGGGCCAGATAAAGCAAGTCGGGGTAGCTGAGCTGGGACAGCCGCACGGTATTAGTGTTGCAGAGGGTGACCGCTGGGAAGGCCAGCTCCCTGGTGGCCACTTCATTTAGCAGGGTCACGTGTGGGTAGCTGCGGTAATAAGAAACACGGTCCCCTACCTGGCACAGGAAGGCACCCAGTGCCAGGACAAAGGCCACCGCCCACAGCACCTGCCTTGGCCCTGGACCCCCCTCCACAAAGATGTGGTTGGTGCCATGGAGGGTGCAGCTATTGGCGAAGGCCACCAAGTCCATGGGTGAATGCCCCTCGCTGGCCTCCTTCCTCGCTGCTTCCTTTTCCTTCTCTTCCTCCTCTTCAGATTCTGAGTTGTCCCGCTGCTGCTGATGGTGGTGGGGACCCCAGATATCTCCCAAGGACCCCGGGGCCTCCTCTCCAGAGGAGAATGACATGGAGCAGAAGATCTGGATGGGCATCTTCTCCAGGGGCTTCCTGGTGCCAGGGACTGGCAGGAGGAAGGGGGAAGGTGCCAGAGGGGAAGGCAATGTGACCCTGGCAGAGTCCAGCAGAGCCAGCCACCCAGCTCTTCAGCCAGGTCTCCACAGCCCGGCTGGCCGTCCTTCCTCACAGGGCCTCTGTGGCAGTGTGGCTGGGGCGGGGCATGGGAGGAGGACCAGCCTTCCCTGCCAGGGAGGGCGGGCGTCTGGACTGATGAATAATTGATGGCAGTGGGAAAGGGAGATGGAGAGCAGGGGGCTGGAGTCCCTTTCCTGTCACCAGCTCCAGCAGCCCAGAGAGGGCTTAGGATAGAGTGGAAACGCTGGAAAAGCCTAGGGCTGGGGCTCCTGGAAATTATCCCTCCCAGGTGAGGAGAGATCTGGCGCCATCCTTTGCGCCCATTGCCTTGATGATCACAGCGTCAATAGTCCCTGCGCCCCCAGGACACAAACAACACATACTCATGCTCTCTGTCACCCCTCAGTCTGTTCCTCAGCATGTCCCTCAGTGTCCCCATCCCAATTCTGGGTCCTCTCCCTTATTCTCCCCTGGTCCAGTTATTCCTCTGGGATACCTGAGCCCCCGTACCCTCCCACCGGACACTCTCTCAGACCTCCAATTCCTCTCTCGTTTCTTTTGACCCATAATCCACCCAAGTATTGCACTGACCCCAAATTCTCCCAATCCACCCTGAGACCCCACTTCCCCTTTAATTATTCCTTTCATCCCTAGCTCCTTTCCGATCACTGTCCTGACCCCAATTTACTTTTCAGTTACTCCCTGAATCCCCAATTCCCCTGCAATCTCTCCCTGCCCCCAGGGTCCCTCTAGTCAGTCCCCACCCTGTTTCTCTTCCCCTCCCTCCCTGGCCCCAGCTCTACTTCAGGTCAGCATTACCAGCCCTCATCCCACCCCCCATGCTGAGCTGTATTTTGATTCCTCTCCTCTCCCTCACCCCTCCTGCGGCTTGTGGGCCAGCCCAGGTTCCATTAGCAGCGATCTCTCACTGACCACAGACTCATTTCTGACAGTTCCCGGCACTGCAGGGAGGGTCGCTGTCTCCTGCTGCTGGAAAGCTTCCTGGCAGATCACCACTACCCCTTTCAGCTTGCCCCCAGCCCCCAACAATTTAGGAGCTCGAGGAATTCTCTGGTGGGTGGAAGAAATTGAGATCAGTGCTGGGCAAGGCGGGGGAACCTGGGTCAGGTAGAGAGTATTGGGAACCAACTTGGGGTTCCCCCCAAAACCCTCAGCCTTGCAGACTCCTGGCCTCTCAGTCTCTGAGGCTCCCCTGCCCCTAATTTACCATTCCCTGCCCCCAGGCCCCTGGGCCCTCTGCATGCTCTGATTACTCAGGGCCACTGGTTGAGGAACTTGAGCCACCAGCCAAGTCTCCAGGGCCAAGAAGGTGACCTGAGGGGAGGAGGGGAAGGGGGGCAGGGGGGAGGGAGGTATAGCAGATTAACTCTTTCTCTGCAGGGCCAGAGGCAGAGCCGTGGGGCTAGACTGGGGCTAGGTGGATCTGCCTGGGCCTCCCCACTCCTTAAGCAACCCCTAGCCCCAGGCCACGTTCTCCCTCCTCCTCCTTTCTACTCCCTCCCTGCTCCCACCATCTTCCCTTCGCCATTTGCAGAGACCCTAGAGTGTGTTGGGGATGAGAGGCGGGGTGCCAGGTTCTAGCAGAACTGAGTGATGTGAAACCTTTGGCCTCAGCTTTGCTGCCAGGGACAGACAGGTCCCCTAACTGGTGCCTTGAGCTCTGGCCCCTCTCCATCCTTCTGCCACTGCCCTCAGACTGGCCTCATCCTCTTTTGCAGAAACAACAACTTCTCAACGGGTCTCCCTGCCTCCTTGCAGTTTCTCCCCACTGTTAGTCTGTGCTATATGATTCTGACCATTCTTCTGCTTAAAGACCTTCTCTCACTCCTCACTGCCTCCTGCCAAAATTTAGTCATCTCTTGTGGCCCCACAGAGCTGAAAGCAATGCAATGTACTCTCCACCCCAGGCCAGCATCCAGCCACCACGACCCGTCCCCAGACACACGAGACTCATCCACAGTCCTGTGCCTTCCCTGGACTCCATCTGGAGAATTCCTACTCATTTTTCAAGACCCTACTCACATGCTACCTCCTCCAAGCAGCCTCCCCGGACTGCACAGGGCGCTGTTAGTGCCCACTCAGGGAATGAACTGAAGGGTCCAGTTCTCCTCAAGGCCCTACAGCTGTGAGTAATGACCGAGAGTAAAAGAGCAGGACCAAGAGACCATGTGCAGGAACAGGAAGCAAGGAAGACCAGGAACACCCAGGGCAACCAGAGATAAGTCACTGTAGAGATTAGGAGAGACCTCCCCCCCCACAACCTTCAGCTGCTGTCCTCAGTCTTCTCCTGCCTGAACCCGTGTGTCCTGTCCCATGTGCATCTGAGCTGCCTGCCAGATCTTGAGCTCTCAGAGGGCAGGGTCTCCTCCTTTGCATTCCCCAGGAAGGGCTTCACAGGGGACACTTCCAGACTTGGGTGGAGTGGGGCTGAGGCATGGGCGGAGGAAGCTGCAGCTGCTCATATGTTCCCACTAGAGGGCAGTGTCCCCCTCCTTCAGATGTTTTGGAAGTGGAAGTAGATTGATTTCCAGAAGGAAGCAGCTAAGGTATCGAGAGCTTTCAGCTTGGGAGCCCCAGCAAAGAGAAGGGTGTGCACACACAGACAGCACCAAAGGACAGTAAGTTGGGTGCAGCTGAATACCTCTTCCCCCCCGCAGCAGCCAAGACCATGCTGCACACCTGCACATCACCACACAGACACACAGCCCTGATGTGGGGCAACATATACACACACACCCCAACACACACAGAGACACACCCTGACACACACACACCAGCACACACACACCAACACACATAGAGACACACACCAACACACAGAGACACACCCTGACACACACACCCCAGCACACACCAACACACACACACCAACACACACAGAGACACACACCAACACACACACAAACACACACCAACATACAGACACACCCCAACACACCCCAACATACACAGCCCAACACACACTCCAACATACACACACACCTCAACACACACACAACACAAACACATACCAACATCACTCCAACACACGCACCCCAACACACACACACCAACACAGACACACCCCAACACACCCCAACAAACAGACACACCTCAACACACACACCAACATATAGCCCAACACACACTCCAACATACACACACCCCCAACACACACACACCGACACAAACACACACCAACATACACACACACTCCAACACACACCCCAACACACACAGACACACCCCACACACACACACCAACACACACATACCAACATACACAAACACACTCCAAGACACTCACCCCGACACACACAGACACACCTCAACACACACACCAACACACAGACACACCCAACACACAGACACACCCAACACACAGACACACACCAACACATACACACCAACACACACATACCAACATACACAAACACACTCCAACACACTCACCCCAACACACACAGACACACCTCAACATACACACCAACACACGACACACCCAACACACAGACACACACCAACACACACACAGACACCCAACTGCACGTCCTTTCTCCTCCATCACCTGTATGCTTGTTCAAGCAAGTGCTTATTCTTCTAACATTCTCTCCCATCTTCATCTCGTTCAAGTAATGGGGAGGTAAGGAAAGTGTCGAAGGGCATACCCAGAGGGCCCCTGGAGAGGCGCCCACACAGACACACACACAGAGCTGCAGTCAGTTCTGAACTCTCTGTCCAAGCAGGCAGTCTTCCCCACCCAGACCTTCTCTTCAGCAGTGTGTGCTGACTGAGTGGTTTCTGACTTTTTCTATGTCTCTTTCTTCATTCCAACCACCTGTCACGTCCATGTAATGCCTCATGATTTTCGATTGTTATCTCATGGGATCACTACACAATCCAGTGAAATAAACAGGTATGAGTAACTTCACTCCCATCTGACAAGTGAGAAGACTGAGCCACACTAGGCTGTTCAAGTCTCAGGGAGAGCAAGAAGCAGGCTGGAGGCTGGAATGAGGTCATCTGTCTCCAAATCCCTTGCTTCTTCATTCTCTCATTTACTCCCTACCCCAGTGGAGAACAGATGATGGACCTGCCCTCATGGACTGGACCTTCATGGAGCTTACTGTCTAACAGGGAGGACAGACATCAATTCAAAAATGAAAAAAATAAATATCTAATTGCAAACCATGATAAGTGCTATGAAAAAAAATTTATGGTTCTATCGGAGTGAATGACAGAGGGTCCTGACCCAGACTGGGGAATCAAGGAAGCTTTCTCTGAGGAAATGATGTTTGAATTACAGTCTAAAGAATAAAGAGGAGGCTGGGTGAGGTGGTTTACACCTGTAATCCCAGCACTTTGAGAGGCCGAGGTGGGCGGATCACTTGAGGCCAGGAATTCAAGACCAGCCTGGCCACCATGGTGAAACCCCATATCTACTAAAAATACAAACATTAACCAGGTATGGTGACATGTGACTGTAATCTCAGCTGCTTGGGAGGCTGGGGCATGAGAATTGCTTGAACCCAGGAGGCAGAAGTTGCAGTGAGCCAAGATTGTATCACTGCACTCCAGCTTGGATGATAGAACGAGACTGTTTCAAAAAAAAAAAAAAAAAGGAGAAAGAGTAATAATTAGGTAATGGGGTGTATGTGTGTGTGTGTGTGCATGTGCACGTGTGTATGTACACGTGTGTGTGCAGTAGCATGTGCCCCTCTGGAAGAGGGGGGTATTCCGGAGAGAGAACAGAGTGTGCAAAGGTCCTGGAGGAGAGATATGAGAAGGGGCAGGTGTGGTTTGAGAGGTGGATAAAGGCAGGGAGGACCCAAGTCACTCAGGGCCTTAAAGGCCATGGTGAGGATTCTGGCTCAAGAACAGTGAAAGACTCGCCGTGGAAGGATTTCAAGTGATCAGAGCTTTGTTTTGAAAAGACCCCTCTGGCTGCAGAGTGAAGGATCTAGAAGGGCTGCTGGAAGGCCTGTCAAGGAGCCACTGCAGTGGCCAGGTGAGGCATGCAGTGGTAGGATGGCCTAGAACAGGGGGCAGAGTGGAGATGTTTACGAGGCAAAATTGGCAGATCCTGTCACGGCAGGTGAGGGAGACAGAGCATCAGGGCTGATTTCTGGTTTGCATGATGGGGTGAACAGTGGGGTGGCTCACTAGATCAGGCACACAGGTAGAGAACTAGTTTGGGAGTTAAGATAATGACTTTGGTTTTGCGCATGCTGGTTTTGAGGAGTCTTAGGGACATCCAAGTAGAGACGTTAAGTTGGAAATTGGCGACTGGGGCTGATGCTAAGAGGAGAGAGCTGGGCTGAGACATAAATTTGGCAGTTGTCAGTGTGTAGATGGTAATTGAAGTCATGAGTGAATATGAGACTGCCCAAGAATAGAATATAAAGTTAAAAAAAAGATAAGAAAAAAAGGTCTGATTTGGCAGTATCCACTAAAGCTAAACAGATTCATACCCTATGCCTTAACCATAGCTCCTAGTCATATTCCCAAGAGAAATGAGTGCATATATCAACCAAAAAACATGAACAAGCATGTTCATAGTAGCTTTAGAGATAAGAGCCAAAAACTAGTAACAACCCAAATGTCTAGCATCAGTAGAATGGATCAATTGTGGCATATTCATACAATGAGATACTATACAGCATCAAACAAGAACGAACCATTGCCACACACAACAACATGGCTGAATCTCACAGACATAATCACAAGCAAAACAGAACAAATAGACACAAAAGAGTATACACTGTATAGAGGATACACATATTCCAGGACGTTGAAGAATGAGTGAAATTTATCTATACTGATAGAATAGTGGTTAACACCTGTGGGGTAGTATTGACTAGGAAACAGCCTGAAGGAACTTTCTGGGGTACTGGACATGTTTTATATCAATGTAAATACATACCAACGTAATGTGCAAAATACCACATTGTAAGACATACCAGTGTAAAAATTCTTCAGGCTATAATACTGGTACATTGTACTATTACGATTTAAAGAAGATTAAAGCTTGGGACTGAGCCTTGAGTAGTGACAACACTAAATGACCAAGTAGAAGAAAATGAACTGGCAGAGACAGACGAATGGGTAGACACAGGAGGAAAACCAAGAGAGTATGATTGTCAAGAAAGGGAGTAGTTCAAAAAGAGGTGGTGGGGGCCTGGTGTGGTGGCTCATGCCTGTAATCCCAGTACTTTGGGAGGCCGAGGCGGGCAGATCACCTGAGGTCAGGAGTTCAAGACCAACCTGACCAACATGGAGAAACCCCAACTCTACTAAAAATACAAAAAAAAAAAAAAAAAAAAATTAGCCAGGCGTGGTGGCACGTGTCTGTAATCCCAGCTACAGGCACAAGAAGGTGGGAGGCTGAGGCAGGAGAATCACAAACCCAGGAGGTGAGGGTTGTGGTGCCTGGGCAACAAGAGTGAAACTCCGTCTAAAAAAAAAAAAAAGAGGTGGTAGGCAACTATTTTGAATGCTATTGAGAGATCAAGAATAAAAAAAAAAATGTTTGCTGGATTTGGCAACATGAAGGTGACCATTGGCCTTAGCTAGAACCATTTAGGAGAAGTGGTGGGGACAGGGGAAGAAGGCAGCTTGGAGTCGATCAGAAAGTGAGTTAGAGGTGAGGAAATGGAAACAGTGAAATAAACACATCACTTTTAGGAACTTTGTAAAGGGAAGCAGAGAGACACTATGGGCGCTGGCAGGTGCTATGGAGTTGAGAGCTATGTATGTTTTAGTTTCTATCTTAGCACAAAGACTGATACATAGCAAGTCCTCAATATATGTTAGCTGTGGTTACAGCTACGTATTTTAAGATGGGAGCATCTTCAGCATGTTTCATTGTCAATGGGATGCCACTTGAGAAGGAGCGACCAACTGTAGAGCAGGCAGAGACAGAATTAGCAGGAGAAAGTTCCTAAAAAGGCAGAAGGGAATCAGATGAAAACACTAGATTGACACTTTATCCTAGATAAATGAATGTTCCCTTCCAGGGCTTGGTACCCAGAAAAAGGACAAGATCTTGTCTGAGGCTTCTGTTTTCTCAGTGAAGTAAATGGGAGGCAAGGTCATCTTCTGAGGGTGAGAGAGGAGCTAGGAAGGATGGCTGAGAAGAGTGGAGAAGTTTGCAGTAGTCACTGGGGAGAGCAAGCTGACCAGGAAAACACAGTGGGGTTGCCAGGAATCACTGCACACCCACTTAAGGGTGTTGAACATGAACACGATGTGATATTAAGCTGCCCTGGTATGTGACTCCCTCATGTAGGTTCTGGCTGCCCTGGTGTGACCCTGGGGAAAGCCAGTGGTGGATTCACCCAAGACAGGCACTTGGCTTGATGGTACAATGAAAAGACAGAAGCATCAAAAAACGAGGCCTACTCAACTTGGCGATGGGATTCCTAGGGTCTCTACTCTGCACCCTTTCTTGCCCTTCCTGCCTCCCCACACTGCTTCTCAACAGAGCACCCTCCTCCATATATAGTCCTGCTCCTACAGCCACACACAAAGAACCTGGACTTAGAAGATCCTAAGTCAGGGTCCCACTCTGTCATTTCTCGGCTGTGTGACCTCAGGCAAGTCACACAACCCCTCTGAGCCTCAGTTTTCTCATCTTTCCAATGAAGATGTTAACTATTTCCTACCTCCAAGAATTATGAAGATCACATGAGCTAAAGTAAAGGGAATTTGTCAATTGCAAAGCACAACTGAAAGAGATGATTCATTTTGCTGATATGTGCTCTGCATGCAACCAGAGGTTTGCCTGCACTAAAGCTTTCTCCCACAGCCATACACACCAAGCTGCAAGCACATGCCTCCAGTTCACACGCTACATCCACACTCTCCCCCAGACACACACAGAGGTGCACATGTGTGCTTGCACACTCAGGGCACACATGCAATTAGGGTGTTGTGAGGAAGTCTGAGATGGCTGCTGTCCACGGCCAGGGCCACTGCAGCAGTCTCACCCCCAGGGCTCAGCCTGGCACGCTGATGTGACACAAACTACAGACACACAGCACTAAGCTGCACAGCCCAACTCCTGGGCCTCCAGTACTGTCAGCCACACAGAGGGCATGCAGAAGGCTGGGAAAGGGTTTTCAATCCAAGAACTCATGGGATCTCCGAAAGATCACACTGGCCCTCCGTCTCCCTCAGGAGTAGCCTTGGAAAGCCTGGGGTGGCAGAGTGTCTATCCTTGCAGCTCCTTAAGGCAACTTCCCTTTGAGGTGAATACACAGCAGCTTCATGCTTATTTTTAAATATTCTATGAGGAAGATGTCCAATTCCTGTGTCCAGGTAGGTTGGCGCTGGACATCCATTGTACATGGGGCAGCGTGGGCTTGGCCAGAGAATCCCAGAGGAAGGGCTGCCCCTCAATAAAAAATAATTTTACAACTTCCTGACAGGAGATTGGGCTTAGAAGCTAAGAAGCGGGGCCAGGTGGAACTTTGCCCAAAATAGAGACCAGGAGCCCTAATGCCCAGTCCCATCCTCCACCCAGCTAGGCACCCCTTATCAGTCTCGCTGTCTCCTTCCAGCTCTGCCTCCCAGAATGCCCACCCAAGGGTTCCAACTGGGACATTATAGGTCAGAGGGTAGAGGCTTCTAGAGTGGCCACCTCAAACATATAAGTAAAGGAACGCTTGGGGGTGGGGGTGGGCAGGGGCTGGTCAAGGTGGAAGAATGGCTGTTGCCGGAGGGAATCGGCCAGCTGATTTACTGAGCGAGGGAGATACCAACACATTCTACCAACCTGGCATTTTTTGAGAGGCTGAGCTTGTCTGGGGAGATTGGGAGGACTCCCCCTGGATGTTGAGAGTCTGCTCATCTGCAGCCTGTTCCCCTTGTTCTGAAGCCCACACCAGCTGGCCTCCTTAGTACCACCGCCATGGCTCTCAGCCCCGAGCTTCCCGAGCTGCCCTTAACTGCCCCAGTGCAGGACCTGGCACAGGGAAGTGGCACTGTCTGCTATGGGAATGAATCCAGTGGAGCTTGACGCTCCTCTAATCCCAGCTTCTCATTCCGAATATTCCATCTCCCTCGCCATCCCCTGAGAATTGAAATTACTTTCCACAAAACTGAAGCACATTTCAGAAGCAACCTCCACCCACAGCAGAAGGTTCCAAGCCTCTCTGTGGTCTCCTCTTCTGCCTCCTGGACACACTGGGCATGCCGAGGCCACAGCTAGGAGTTCTCCACCAGCTGAGCAGTGACAAAGGCCCAAGGCTTAGAGGCATTCCTCCTCCTCAGCCCTCCACTTCCAGGCTTGGCCCCCAGAGGCACTTAGTTACTCAATTCCCTATTACTTTAGCCAACAGCCCAGAGATCAATTGGCTTAGAGTAGCTCTTAGCTAATAGCAGTCTGAGAGAAGGGTGGAATCAGAAATGGCTGAGGTCAGGGGAGAAGGGGAAGAGGTGAGGGAGGAAACGGGGTTACCCGAAGTATGTTTGTGTGTATCTGTTTCTGAGGGAGAGGGTAAAGGAGCCATCTGAGACCCCAATCCAGGGCCCACCCGCTGGATTCCTGTAACTACAATGGAGTCTGCTCCTGTCTCCTCTCTCCACCTGCCTGTGTTTAGTTGAGACACTTCCTGGGAGGGAGGGACAGGTGAGAAGAATAAGGCAGGAGGCAGTAGCCATGAACCCCTAGGGTGGGAACCCTTCCCCCAAAATTCATGATCCCTATGAACCCCTCCTCCAAAGCTCATGTCTCCAGGTCAGCCTCTTCTACCCCTCTGCAATCTGTGTGTGTTCCCCCTTCCCACCCGTGAAGACCACCAGGCCTCTGGCTGGGGCTGCCCCAGACCTCGCTTTCCCTCCCTGCACAGCAGTCTGGGCAGCCTTTCACCTCAGAAGCCCCTCCACTCCCTGCCTAGCTGGAGGGCACAGACCCTGGTAGTAAGGTCAGGCCCACCCAAAGGACTTCTGGTCTGAGCTTCCCTGGGGCAGCATGGGGTGTGGAGATGAGGGGTGAGCCCTGGCGATGAAGAAGCTCCATGCTAGTCCTGGCTCTTGTTGGGTGCTGTCATCCCTGGCTCTCCTTCTTTAAGATGACTTCTTTCTCTCCGCTCTGGGTCCCAGGATCAGGCGCCCGCAGCCACCTCTGGTTGTGGCATCTTACTTCCCTAGGTGCTCCTGGGATGCCTGGCTCCCTTCGGAACCTTGCAGCGGATTGCAGGGGAGGCTTCTGTGCTCACCTCCTTCACTCCACCTCTTCCCTGGGAGATTCCGGTCTCCAATCCAGGGTCCTGAGAAGGACTCCTGTGGACCCCCCCCCCCACCGCCCCAGGGATTCCTGTCCCCCCATTTCACCTTCCTGAGAGAGATTATGATCCACACCACATGCCCACACCAGCATTTCCAATCTCTGCCCTCCTCTTCCTTCTCTTCCAGGGCCCAGAAATGAATTCCTGCTTCTCTCTCCCTTAGGCAAAGGGTCTGGGTCTCAGCGGAGGAGGAGGTGGCATAGGGCAGACTGGGCGACCATCTGCCAGCCCCCTCCCCTTGCTGCTGCTCAGCATTCTGGCCACATCAGCTGCTCCCACTGCCAGGGACAGATAAGGTGCAGCTGGAGGCTGGCACCAGCTGCGACTATGCTCACTCTCCTGGCCCCCTCCCAGACACCAGTAGACAGCTGCACCCCAGCCCCCCTCCATGGAACCCCTGCCCTGCCTTGGCCTGGCTGGCCTCAAGGTGGGGCAGGAGAGAGGTGCCGCAGACCCCGTTGCCTTGGCAACAAAGCACCCTACCAGGAGGGAAAGGAGGTGGCCGGGAAGAGGGGGCCTTGTGGTTAGGCCATTACCGTAGCTCAGGAGGGAGCTACTGAGACCTTCCCAGCCAGGTTGCTGTGGGGATACTCCCTGCCCTGCCCTTCTGCCTCCTCTGTCCTGAAGGATTGCCAAATCAGTCTCTCGCAGATTCAGCTAGGCTCCCATATCCATCCCCACCCTCCCAAGCTGACTCAGCCACACCTGGGGGATGGACCCTGCCTAAATGCTCTGTGACCACCAAGCACTCCCTGGGGTTGAGCTGGATCCAGAAGCACATCTGGGGAAATGCCTGTTACTGCAGATTCTTGTCAGGGGAGCAGGGGTCTTTGAGTGACCAGAATAGCCTCCGTGAATTTCCTCTTATGCCTTCCCCAAGCAGCCTTGAGAAATGGGGTTCTTATTGTTGAGATGACGGTTGCCCTTAGAAATCCACAAAAGAGGAGACCGGGTGTGGCGGCTCACACTTGATTCCCAGCACTTTGGGAGGCCGAGGCAGGCAGATCATGAGGTCAGGAGATCGAGATCATCCTGGTCAACATGGTGAAACCCTGTCTCTACTAAAAATACAAAAATTAGCTGGGCGTGGTGGCGCATACCTGTAATCCCAGCTACTCAGGAGGCTGAGGCAGGAGAATCACTTGAACCCAGAAGGCAGGGGTTACAGTGAGCCGAGATAGCACCACTGCACTCCAGCCTGGCGACAGAGTGAGACTCCATCTTAAAAAAAAAAAAAAAAAAAAAATCCGCAAAACAGTCCACACGTGCTCCTGCACACTATATTTTGCAAATGCATTGAGCAAGGCCTTGGACAGTGAGGGGTGGGGTATCCCCAGAGCAATCTCATTGGGGGGCCCCAGCAGCTTCTTCCTGAACTACTGTAAGAGCAACCAAAACCCCAACCACGAGGCCTCTCTTCTCTGACCACCTCTTTTCCTCAGTGAAGTACCTCCACTCTGAAGGCTGCAGAAGATGTCAATATGGTCTCCCCTAGACCCTGACCCTATAGATAGGTGTTTTCTATCAGTGCTACATCTGCCCAGGGCTACAGACACACTCCCAACACACCTCTGGGCCTAGGAGAGAATGGCAAGGATGTTAATCATGAGACCCACGAGAGAAGGGAGAGGGTGGAGCATCAGGCAAGGAGTGTGGGAGCCCTTAGGACGGGGGAGCTGGAGGAGAAAGCCTGCCAGGCCCTTCGTCACTGGGGAGGTGTCAGACATGGACTCCAGCCAGACGCCCATCTGTGTGGGAACATCCCTATGGGTAGAGCTCTTGACATAGAGAGGGGCTGGCAATGAAATCAACTAAAGAGAGTAGAGGGAGGGGTGAGAGGTTTGTGTCCAGCAAAATTCAGGGTCAGGTCTTTGACATGGGCTGCAAAACAGCAAAAACCTGGTCTTCCCTGACAACCCAGAAGCAAGAAGGGGCACAGATGGGGCTGCAGGGTGCTAGCCTGTGTGTCTCTCCCCTACAGTAAGAGGAACAACTCAGACTGCTCCAGAACTTTGTGAACCAATCACATCTCCATCTGACTCCTTAGAATGGTTCACTCAGCATGGACCAATCACATCTCAGTATCTCCATTACCATCAGCCAAAGGTTATCTTAGCATCACCACTTGGAATCTTTCTGAACATGATGGAGAGATGGAGCCTCAACTGAACACTATTTATGGACTAACTGTGCCCAGACTTATATCTTAGCACCTCCTCAGGTTGAGCCAAGCAGTTCCCTCCCTTACCCAACACTACAAACCATTCAAACTAATAGGTTTTCTCCATCTTTCTCAGGGGTCTCTCCTGCTTGTGTGTAGGGTGTGTTGGAGGGAGGGGCTCTGGCTTTTGCTTCCACCTTCACCTACAGTGCTATTACTCTTGGGAGCATCATTTGTGAGACTGAGAACCCTCTGGTCTCAAGCTCTGGGAAATCCAAGACTCTCCTGTTATGAAGAAGTAAAAGAGGAAAAGAGGGAAAGAAGTGGTTCTTGCAGCTCAGCTAAGCTCCCCATCAGCTTGGCTCAGCAAAGAATTCGGTCATGTAACCTCTGTCCAGCAGGACTGACAAAGGCCCATGAAACTGGTCTACAGAGCAAGGCTTAAGGAGATTGGGAAGTCATGTGTAACCTCAGCGGGAAACACTAAGCATGATCATGGCGTCATCCTTTCTGCACAAATACAGTTCATGTTCCCATACTGCAGGAGGAAGCAAGCAAGCGGGGAGAAAATGGGCAGGAAGAAGGGAAAGGATCTGACAGCGGAGTAGGCATCGAGAGCAAAGGGTCCTAGAAAAGACTGGCCAGAATTTGAAGTGGACACAATAACTCTGGGGTCCACAATATTAACAGAAAGAGTAAAGGACATTTTCAGCTTAAAGAGACATGAGTTCCGATCCTGAACCTGTCATCTGTCACTAATTGTGTGAGCTTGGGTAAATCATTCTGCCTCTCTATGTCTCAGTTCATGCATTTGTAAAATAGAGGTAACATGATTATGCATCAAGGGGATTGAGGGGATCCTAGGAAACCCTTGAAAGAGTTACAAGCCCTGTCCACTCAGTTGGTGGTATTGTTTCTACATGGCTCCAGGGCCTTTGGTCTCTTTGCCATCCGGTTCAGGGCTTAACCCTCAGGAATTTGTGTGACTTGCCCAGGGTTGCCCAGCACATCAGATGCCAAAATCAGTTTCCCTACACCCTCCCTGGGGTGTGGGCCTGAGGCAGCCACATCTGTGGGGTGTGATGTGTTTGTGGGACATCTCCATTTTAAGATGCAAAGGAAGCCTCCAGGGCAGCCATGACTGGGTATTCTGATGGCCTTCCTTTCCCCAGACCCTGGCTGTATGGCTCTTGCTGGCAAGCAGGGAACCTAACCAAACAGTATATGTGTATATGTATGGGGTGCAGATGGCACAGAGAGAGTTACTGTCCAGCTATTTAAGAGGTTTCCCTTGCGCTTCACGGTGCTTCTCAAACTTTAGTGTACACTCCAATCATCTGAGGATCTTATTAGATGCAGATTCTGGTTCAGTAGATCTGGGAAGTAGGGTGGCAAAGTCCTGCATTCCTTTCAAGCTCCCAATTGATAGTCCTGGAGCTCACTTCAAGTAACAAGGCTTACCCACCTCCCTGCTCAGCTCTGACACCTGTGGCCCAGAAGGTAAGCTTGCTGGGTTTGTGGCTATGCCAGGCCATGTGTGTGTGCACATATATGTGTGTGTTGTACACTGTGAGCTCTCTTTCCTGCCATCATGGATGCAAGGCTGAGGCTTATGAGTGCAAATGTGCCCCTATGCTGAACAAAGTCCCCTTCTACTAGAAGCAAGCCCCAGAACACACAACTTCCTCTCCCAGAGTAGCAGACACCCAGAGAAGCCCAGCCTGCTCCTTGTCTCCTCCTCCTCCTCCTCTGTGAGCCAGGCTGACTCACACCCCACACCAGGAGACTCACCACCTTGAAGTCTTCAGCGCTGCAGACCTCCCCCCGGAAGTGGCAGGAGAGCAGCATGTCTCGAATGTCATGCCCAGCTCGGTCGTAGAACTCACGCATGTTGAAGGGTTTGGGTTTGAAGCTGCGGAAGTTGGCTTTGTCCTGCAAAATCTCCAGCTGCTTTTCATCTGCCATCTGTGTATCTGGTATCTCATACCTGGGGCCCAGGGGTGAGTGACATATGGGTCAGTGCGGCCATCAGTGTCCCACTCCCAACTGGGGTGAGGGGGGCAGCCTCCAGCCCTGGGGATCAGGCCCAGGTGTAGGCAAGGAAGGAGAGCTGGGCATGCAGAGGATCTACCACATGGGTCTAAAATGACAGAAGGATCTGCAGTGGCGGCCGGCCCCGGGGCAGGGCATGCCAGCACATGGGTGAGAGGAAGCACGGATAAGGTAGGCAGAGAGATAAGGCAGGGGCTGTGGCTTTTATACTGTAATCTCCACCCTTTAAAGATGGTCTGTCCCCATCCCCCAACTGATGAGAAGGTCAAGACAGAGTGGCCAGAACGAGGGTAAAGCTCCTTCCAGAGAGGGTGACAATGTCTCACACCTCAGGCTGGGGAGGGGCCGAGCTGTTTTGGACTATGCTGGGATCAGAGGCTGGGTGCCCTTAATTGGGTGCTCAGCAGCACCCCAACTCCTCTGCCGTGAGTGGCAGGTTTGGTGCTGGTGGTGGGTTAAAGGGCAGTGTTGACTAGGCTCTATGGTGGGTTAGGGAGGCAGACACCCCCGACTGGAACTCACACAGCTCCGGGAGTGGGGCTCGGGGGTGGGGGGAAGAGGGGAGCCACCCACCTGTTGTTGAGCAGAGCCAGCAGCTCCCCGGCATGATACAGGTCATTCTTGGAGACTTGGCTAAAGCGGAACTCGTTGAGGTTGCACAGCGTGACAGCAGGGAAGGTGAGCTGAGAGGCAGCCACCTCGTCCAGCTTGGTGACGTGGTGGTAGTGGAAGTAGTACTGCACACGCTCCGTGCACACACACAGCAGCACAGCCAGCGAGCCCAGGAAGCACAGGGCCCACAGTGCCCGCTTCAGAGACAGCCGCTCGTAGGAGAAGATGTGGGCCAGGCCGTGCAGCGTGGAGCTGCTGGCGAAGGCCTGGATGCTCACTGGCTGGACACCACCCACCTCCTCCTCCTCAGCCTTCAGTTCCATCCTTGTCCAGGGGATCCTGGGGAAGGAGGAGGGACAGTCTGTCATTGTCCTAGGATGAAAGTCCACATGGGGCCCCTCCACATGTGTCCATCCAGAATCTCCATCTACTGAGGTCACTACTCCTCGGGCAGAAGACTTCCCTGCTGTACAAGCCCAGAGGTGGCTGACCAAGAGGCATATTCAGGGTTCCTCCAAATAAGAGGCACGGGGGTCAGGTCAGGCCAAGAGAATGCTCTCCCAGGGAAGCTTCCCAGGCTCAGGGAGACCCCAGATATAGTCATCCGAGGTTGAGGGGGAAGTCCTGATGCTCCCGCAGGCAGGCGCAGGAGTTCCCTCCAGATGTGGGGTCACTCTGGGACAAGAATGTCCACCCCATCCTGGAGACGAAAACTCTCCTAGATGGGCTGACCCCAGAGTAAGGAGCTTCTCTCCTGGTCATTGGTATTCCCAGAACTGGGCTGTGGTCCCCGGGATCGGAAAACCCCCAGGGAGGTGGCTACCTCTAGGGCGGGGCCCAGCCTGAGTCCTCACCTGAGGGCATCTCCAGTTCTCTTATAGGCGCAGGCGGTGTGTGTATGTTGGGAGTGAGGGGTGACTGGCTGCCCGAGGTGGATGTTTGGAGGGGGGGCACGGTTCCCTATGACAGCGAGCTGTCCCCGCCCCGGACGCACCCCCCCCACCCCCCCAACCCCCGCCTCCAGTCCAGCTTCTCGTCGCAGTCAGATACCCTACTCGGCCCCCGCCCCCCTCCCCAGCCACCGAGCCGCCCCAGCAGCAGGGGAAATCCAGAGGGAGGAGAGTCCCGGCTTCGGGGTGCCAAGGAGCCCCGCGGTCAAAGGCAGGGGTATCGGAAACCCACCTGAGGGGGCTTCAGGAAGCCAGCAGCCGGCGGCGGGTCCTGGGGCGCGGGGCCAGTCGCGGGCTCAGCGCCGAGTCGCGGAGGGGCTCATGGCCCGGGGCCGGAGCCCGTGGCCGCCGCGGCACGCCGCGGAGAGCCCTGCAGGGAGCGGCCCGCCCGGCCCGGCTCCGCTCCGATCTGTCAGCCCGCCCGCGCGCGCTGGCTCGCTCGCTCACCTCGGCTCGGTCCGCCCGGGCTTGGCGCGGTGCGCGGTGCTCTCAGCCCTGGGATCTGCAGGGATCCATCGTCCGGCCGGGAGGCGGCGGGAGGGGAGGGGGAGGGGAGAGGGTGCGCGTGCGCGTCTACGAGTGTCTGCGAGGCTGTCTCTGGGCCGGTGTGCGCGCTGGGCCCCGGACCAGAGAGCGGGACCCCGGGCTCCCTGCGCCGCCTAGTCCCTCTGCGCGGCCGCTCTCAGCGGCGCTGCCTCTCTCCAGTCCCGGAGCCGTCTCCCTGCCTGCGAGGCCCTATGGCTCGTGTGTGTGCCTCTGTGTGTGGTGTGTGTGTGTGCGCGCGCGCGTGTGCGCGCAGGAGGGAGGGTGTCTGCCCCTAGCGTCCCCCTCCCCGCGCTGTCTCCTTCGGATCGATGCTCCTGCCTCTTGCTGCTGCTTCCTCTGGTGGCACACACGCGCGTACACAGACACACACGCGCTCCGAGTCACACTTGACTAATTCAAGCACTTGGCCCATATGGAGAGAGACACACATACCGACCAGAGTCACACCACACCACTCACAGCCACACACACACACACCCACAGGTGCCCACATATCCCGGGGCCTGACCCACATGGCAAGCACTCACCTGCTCTTATCCCTGCTCCCCACCTACATGTGACACACGCACACATGCACATACGTGAGCCAACACGCATCCTTGACCACTCAGACCGCATCCTTGTAGCTTTGGGCTTGTGAGGGGCATGGTCGCAACCCCTTACTGCCAAATCTCCAAAGGAGCAGAGGAAAGGAAGGAAAAATAGCCAGAGGTCAAGGGAATTTGGACAGAAGGAAGCGCGGAAAGGTAGTGAGGGGGACAGGGTAAGGAAGGGTTGGAACCGGGAGCTATGCTCAGGGATGGAGCAGAAGTCTGGGCACAGAACACAGGCCTGAGGGCTGCTACTGTGGCTCTCACCTTTTCTCCTTCCCTGCCTTCCTCCTCCTCTCTGAGAGGTCTTGGGGGTGGGGGGGTGCCTTCCCTATCCAATTAACAGAGAAGGAGCAATCAAGGGGAAGTTGTTAATTTGCTGATGCTCATTAGGGGCTCTTAGCACAGAGGCTGTTGAGGTCTGATGGTGTCAGATGATGAGGAGGAGGGTGCGGGGGACCAGAATGCTGTCTCTAGTGGCTCCTTCGCTCTACTTGCAGGCTGGTGCGGCTCTGGGAGAAGGATGCTGAGAGATGTATTCCTAGGACATGGTGCCAGGCTTTAAGTTGAAGGAAAGAACCTGCAGTAAGAAGAGGATGGCACATTGGAAAGAAGTTGGATAAGTTGTGAGGCGTTGTGGGCGTTGCAGGTAGTGGACATGTAGGAAACCTGAGGAGGGATCTGGAGATCTCTAGTGGGAGAGTGGACTTAGGGACTGTGGAGTAGGGAGGGCGATATCCATTTACTAGGGGACTGGACACCGAGCTGCCCAAAGGAAGGGAGGATCTTCCATTCAGGTCTTGGGTTGGGGAGCTGTTCAGCAGTACCAGGCAGTACCGGAGGGTTGCCATGACCCTGGGCAGCCACTGGGTGGCAGCACTCTCCCAGATACTTAGAACCAACTCATGGGGGCATCTGGGAATGGGAAATCACCTGGGAGGGTCTCAGAGACCTGAGGAAGCATCAGGCAGAGTCTGATTCCTCAATTCCAAATATCCTCATGGGGAAGGGAACACCATCTTGGAGCATCTGTAATTCCCCCACCTCCCCACGCTCGCAGGCTGACTGACACATGGAGCCTCTTCAAATGGCTGCAAATTGCTTCAGTCACCTGGAATGTTACTGAGGGAGCAGCGGGGGTGGAGAGAAGGTGATGAGGTGAGGTGGAGGCAGGTGAGGACTGATTGAGGCCAACAAGCAGCCTTAGGAGAAAGTCTGGGGGAAGACAGAAGGTATGAATCGGGTGAATCAGCTTCCAGATCTGGCCCTGCCATTCATTAGCATGGGCAGTTCCCTTGATCTCCCTGGGCCTCGGTTTCCTTATCTGTAAGGCAGACGTAATATTTATTTCACAGGATTTTTTTTTTTTTGAGGATTACTTGAGCTAATGCATGGAAAGGGCTTAGGACATTGGCATATACCTAGTAAATCCCCAATAAGTCAATAACTATTATTAGCATTAGCATTTGGCTCCAGTAGTAAAACTACCAGTGCAGCCAAATCAGGGCAGAATCTAAGGCATTGGTTCTTAACCCAAGCTGCACATTTGAATCACCTGAGGAGCTTTTAAAACTGCAATGCCAGCTGGGTGTGGTGGCTCACTCCTGTAATCCTAGCACTTTGGGAGGCCAAGGCAGGTGGATTACCTGAGGTCAGGAGTTCAAGATCAGCCTGGCTAACATGGTGAAACCCGTCTCTACTAAAAATACAAAAATTAGCTGGGCATGGTGGCAGGCGCCTGTAATCCCAGATACTCGGGAGGCTGAGGCAGGAGAATCACTTGAACCCAGGAGGTGGAGGTTTCAGTGAGCAGAGATTGTGCCATTGCACTCCAGCCTAGGCGACAAGAGCAAAACTCCATCTCAAAAAATAAAAATAAAGATAAAACTGCAATGCTGTCCAAGTGTGGTGGCTCATGCCTGCCATCCCAGCAATTTGGGAGGCTGAGACTGGTGGATCACTTAGGTCAGGAAACCAACCTGGCCAACATGATGAAACCCCGTCTCTACAGAAAACACAAAAATTAGCCAAGCATGGTGGTTCGCACCTGTAATCCCAGCTACTCGGGAGGCTGAGGCAGGGGAATCCCTTGAACCTGGAAGGCAGAGGTTGCAGTGATCCGAGACCCTGCCACTGCACTCCAGCCTGGGCGACAGAGCGAGACTCCGTCTCAAAAAACAAAAAACAAAACTGCAATGCCATGGCTCCACTTTAGACTAATTAAATCAGAATCTCTAGGGGTGGGGCCCAGATTGCCCCAACTTTTTTTTTTTAGATGGAGTTTCACTTTTGTTGCCCAGGCTGGAGTGCAATGGTGTGATCTCCGCTCACCGCAACCTCCACTTCCCAGGTTCAAGTAATTCTCCTGCCTCAACCTGCCGAGTAGCTGGGACTACAGACATGTGCCACCACACTTGGCTAATTTTGTATTTTTAGTAGGGACTGGGTTTCTCCATGTTGGTCAGGCTGGTCTTGAACTCCCGACCTCAGGTGATCTACCAGCCTCGGCCTCCCAAAGTGCTGGGATTACAGGCGTGAGCCACTGTGCCTGGTCCACCCAACTTTTTGAGACCCTTAACATGTAGCCAATCTTGAACAGCCTTATTCTTCAGAAACTATGGGTCTGAATCATGGTTTTATAGTGTCACAGGTCCCAGTCTTAGGAAGTTCTTTCTTATATACAACCTAAATCCCTCATGCTGTTGTTTCATCTTCATTTGAGACGTGATGGGTCCTTGCACACACATATCCCCTCATCCCTATTCTGTACATTGCAGCAAACCTTCACTGAGGCTTTTCCTGGATCAAGCCCCAAGATTGGCCCTGTGGATATGGTGAGGACTGGCAGAGTCCCTGCTCTCAAAATAGCCCGGTGGGAAAAGAGAGACAAATATGTTGACCAGTGACTCTATTGCAAAAGCCAGGAGTGAAACTGAGGGCCGAGCCAGGGCTGCCAGCAGAGAGAGGCAGGGGGCAGTCACTCTGACAGGGCTTTGTGGGGCAGGGATGAGGAAAAGATGTTGGTTGGCAGGGCCTCAGTAAGGTAACACTTGAGGGGGCCGGGGCTGTGGTTAGTGTGGCATTACTTCTTTCTGCTTCTCTGGCCCACCCAGCCTTGTCCAGGACCTGACAGAGGATCCTGGCTCCTTCGGCATCCTCCCAGCTTCTTCTCCATGCTTCGTTTTCTCTGGTCCCTGCAGTCCTTAGACCTCAGTACCCTTTATCTCTGCTGCAGACTGAAAGGAAAATGGGCCTGAAGATATTCCCTCCCTCTGCTGGCAAGAGGCATCTAGCCAGGACCCATCTAGGACTTTGGCCTTGTGCTCACCTGGATTCAAACCTCAGCTCTGTCACAGAGGTGCTGTGTGGCCCTGGGCAAGTAACCTAGCTTGTCTGAGTCTTGCTTTTCTCCAGAAACCATAAAACCCAGCGAATGCCCACGCTGTTGAAACAATGTGTGTCTAGCAAACCGTAGGGGGTGTTCCATCAATAGTAGCAAGCATTATGATCCTCCCTGAAAGGCTGATGGGGGCAAATTCCCCATGGATGCTTCCCTTGCAGATGGCCCCATCTGCTCTAGGTGCAGAAGCGCCCTCCAGCCTCTCAGAGATGGGTGAAGAGGGAGGGTAAAGGGGGAACAAAGCCCCCTGGGATTTCCAGGCAGCTCTTCTCCGCTCCCCCGTGCGTGAAATCACACGAGCCCCAATCTGTCTGCATCCACTTCATCTGCCGGCTCAGCAAATGCAGAGACAATTAAGGAGTTAATTAGCACGCATTGGGAAGGGGCTGGGGACCTAAGGCTGATGGGACCCAGCAACACAGCCTCCCCCACCCTCCACATTCCACGTTACCCGCCCTGCCATAACCCTCATCTTCTCCACTACTTTCTCTTTTTGCTGGTCCAAATCCTCCTCTTGCCCCACTCCCACACTTATCTGCTATCCTCACCCACCCTTTCTCCCCCACCCTATGCTATCCTGTCTCTTTTCTTCTCTCATTCCTCTGTCTAATCTCCTCTCTCCTCCTCCACTCAGCTTTTCTCCCTTTTCCCACTCAAGTTTCTGTCTTCTTCATCCTTCAGGGACTCACCCTCTCCTCCTCCCCACTAACTCCTTCTAATCTAGGCCCCTCTTCACTCTCCATCTCTTCTCCCTTTCCCATTCGGCACCTTTCCCTCTCCAACTTGAATGTGGATCTCAACAAATGTGCCTGGTCCACTAGTTCATGAACATGGGGCTCTGTATCTGCTACAGGAGTCGATGGATTCAAGGTTGCCTGTCAGGCAGGTGTCTGCCTCTGCAGTCCTGAAGGAGTGCACTCTGGTCCTCACCATCTCCCAGCACTTCTCCTTCCTGTCGCAGGCCCTCTTTCTTGTGCCAGTTCATCTCTGGGGGGGCTCTCTCCCCAAACTGCCACCTCTGTCTGGGTCTTAGCAGTTTGCACATCTAGGACCATGCTGAACCCTTCTTTTTTCTCCCCAGTTAGGGTGGTGGGGGGTAGCAGATGGCCACCTTTCCTCTATGACACATTACAATTTGTGTGTCAACGTGTCATTTGGAGAGTCAAGACTTTAGAAGGAAAGGATCATTAAAAAGACAATAGGCTGGAAACGGTAGCTCACACCTGTAATCCCCGAACTTGGGAGGCCAAGGTGGGTGAATCACTTGAGGGCAGGAGTTGGCCAACATGGCAAAACCCCATCTCTACTAAAAATACAAAAATTAGCTGGGCATGGTGGTGGGAAACCATGATCTTGATTCCCAGCTATTCAGGAAGCCAAGGCAGGGAGAATTCCTTGAACCCGGGAGGCAGAAGTTGCAGTGAGCCGAGATCGGGCCACTGCACTCCAGCCTGGGAGACAGAGGGAGACTCCGTGGAGAGAGAGAAAGAGAGAGGTGGAGAAATCAGGGCCAAGGCAGAGCTTCAAAGGGCAGATGGACACACAATATGGAGTGAGAGGGAGGAATGGAGACAGAGATTGAGAGGAGAGAGGAGAGAAAGAAGGGTAGGTAAGGAGAGATAGAAAGATAGAGACTTTGAGATAGGGAAGAGACTGTTAAGGTCCTTCCCTGCTTTAAATTCTGGGTCTTTGAGAACAAGCAAGAAAGGAGAGAAACAAAAGGTTCACATCTTGCCTAGGGTTATTTCCTCTCCCAGGAAACTTCCCAGGTTATCTCCCTACCCTAGCACTGACCCCCGCTTCCTCCATACACCATCTGCTTTCTCTGTTTTGGGGGCTCTGGCTGCCCTCGGAACAGATCTGTCCTCGGTCCTCTTCTTGCACCCCATCAAGTTGGGGTGCTCCCCCAGAGCAAGCAGCAGCTGTCTTGACTACCAGAGGAGGGGAGCAGGGAGGGATGTGGCTGAGACAGGCGGTGCGAGTGGAATGTGTCCAGGTCTAAACACGGCCCGCTTTTGGTAGGTGCACTGTATTGAGGGCACCCTCAGGCGGGACTGGCTCTGTAGCTCTGGGGTGCCGGGACCTGGCCTGAGCCTGGCAATTGTAGCCTCTCAATAGCGTTTAAAGAGTTGTATAATAAGGAGCACCCCAGCGGGGGTTCAGGCTGGGTCTGGGCTTCCCAGGGCCTGGGGACACCTTCTCCTGCATCCGCTGGCTCTTCAAGGCGCTTGTATCTCTGAGCTGTCCTCCAGCTAAGTGAGTCCTCCCCTCTCCCCATTCCCCATAGGATGACCCCTCTACAGCCGGCCGCCCTTCCCCACGGACCCACCTCCCACCCTACCCAGGCCCCTCTGGAAGGCGCAATCTCAGCGCCCAGGGCGGCCGCCGAGCCGGAGGAGGCAGTGCCGGTGAATAATTCATGGGGCTGGGAGGCCCTTATCTCCCTGGCCTGCCCCACCCGGGGCCCCGGCGCTGGGCCGCCGTCCCGCGGCTCCTCGCTTTATCTCGACGCCCAGCTTGTAACGCAGCCCGCCATATCACAGGCAGAAGGGGAGATTAATTTTCTGGTTTTGCATGGGCGGGGAGGGGGCGGGGGCGAGGGGAGGTGCTGGGGAGCAGAAGCTGGGATCTTTCCGATTTCAGACTCCAGCGGCTTAATCCTCTCCCAGGCCTGCAGGAAGGGGAGGAAAAGGGTGTTGCAAGCCAAATTTCATCATCAGCGGCAGCCCCAACAGAGGGAGGAGGCGGCGAGGGGCAAACAGACGGAAGAGACAGCGGCGCTGGCGCAGAAAGGGAAGTTGTTTGGAAACAGGGTAATAGGCGGCCCTCTCAGCCTCGGCTCACAGGCGGCTCAGCTTGTCAGGAGCTGGAACTCGAGGCCGTGTGGGGCGTGCACGTGGGCTCATGTATGTGCACACACAGGAGCTCCGGGCACGCAGGCATACCTTTTTGGGAACTGACACCAGGTTGGTGTCTACTGCACCTCGCACAGTGCCTGGCACAGAATAGACTAAAACAACAGTGTTGACTGACTGAGGGGCTAAATGTCGGGGAATGTTGATGAGCTGAGCACGCACATCTCCACATGCTCCTGGAATCTGGCGCTGCCGTCTTCTTGCCATCTGCTTGGTGGACCCTGGCACGTGCAGACTGCTGGCTGCCTTGGCGTTCTGTGCCCTCGTGGTCTACACAGGTCAGTGAGGGTGGCCTCGAAACCTGCAGATTCCTGCCTTTTCTGCTTAGATGACACAACTACCCAGAGCTAGTGAAATCCACCATCTGTTAGCTGAGCACCTATTACATGCCAGGCCTTGAGCTGGGCAGCCCTGTGTTTCTCAAGATCAGTCAGAAGTGGGTCCGGCCTTCAAGGAGCTTATAGCTCAGCAAGGATGACCAGACACATAGGTAATTGACTGATGCAAGAAAGAATGTGATGCTTGCCAGGAAAGAGGTACTAATAAAGTGTTCAGAGGCAGGAGAGAGTTGGAGATGACCATGAAAGGATATTGGAAAAAAGGATATTTGAGATGGGTTTTGAAGGATGATAGGAGTTTGAACTGGATGTAGTGGCACGGGAGGGATGCAAGGCGTTTCAGGTGGAGAAATAGTATGAAAAAAACGATGATAATAGGGGACCAGGGTGAAGCACAGGGAGGAATTTAACCTGTCTGGTGGGCTGGAGGTGGCAGGGAATAGTGAGCACCAAGGCTGGGAAGCAGGAAGAGGTGAGGACATAAGGTGTGGAGGAAATTGGATTTGCCCTGGGGTCACTGGAGAGCAATTAAAGGGTTTTGAGCATGAGTTGACATGATCAAGGTAGTATTGGGATATGATAAAGATAGCCAACATTTATTTAGCAAGTATGTAGCACTGTAGTAAGTGCTTCAGAAGGAGTTATTAAATCCTCACAGCCACCTTCTTAGGCAGTATCATCCCATTTTATAGATGAGGAAATAGAGTCACAGAGATGCAAGCAATAGAATGGGGATCAATTGAAGACTCAGAAATCAAAGACCGGAAACTTAGGATAAATTCTTTAACATCCCAGGTGCTTTTGGGTATAGAAAGGCATATTTGTAATTTTTTGTACTTTGATGTCCAATTCATTAATCTCTATTCAACTTTCTCCAAATATTCCCATATTATTTATAGAACCGATAAATCAAAAACTCACAAATTAGCAGGGCACGGTGGCTCATGCCTATAATTCCAGCATTTTGGAAGGCCAAGGCGGGCGGATCACCTGAGGTCAGGAGTTCGAGACCAGCCTGGCCAACATGGAGAAACCCTGTCTCTACTGAAAATACAAAAAATTAGCCAGGCATTATGGCAGTTGACTGTAATCCCAGCTACTCAGGAGGCTGAGGCAGAAGAATCACTTGAACCAGGAAATGGGAGGTTGCAGTGAGCCGAGATCGTGCCACTGCACTCCAGCCTGGGTGACAGAGTGGGACTCTGTCTCAAAAACAAAAACAAAAACTCACAAATTTAGCAAGTTATATTCCTCAAAACATTGTTTGCAAATGAAACTAAACATCAAACTCTTCACAAATCTATCCGTTTTTCTTTTCCTTTCTTTCTCTCTCTCTCTTTTCTTTCTTTCCTTCCCTCCTTCCCTTTTCTTTTCTTCCTTTTCTTTTCTTCCTTTCCTTTCTTTCCTTTCCTTTCCTTTCCTTTCCTTTCCTTTCCTTTCCTTTCCTTTCCTTTCTCTTCTTTTCAGAGACAGGATCTTATTCTGTTGTCCTGTCTGGAGTGCAGTGGCATAATCATAGTTCACTGCAGCCTCGAACTCTTGGGCTCAAGCAATCCTCCCTCCTCAGCCTCCCAAGTGGCTAGGATTACAGACATGTGCCACTACTCTTGGTTAATTTTTGTATGTTTTATAGAGACCAAGTCTTGCTGTATTGCCCAAGTTGGTCCCAAACTCTTGGTCTCAAGCAATCCTCCTGCCTCAGTTTTGCTTAAAAACTTTAAACACCGGCTGGTCGTGGTGGCTTACGCCTATAATCCCAGCACTTTGGGAGGCTTTGCCAGTTGGATCACCTGAGGTTGGGAGTTTGAGACCAGCCTGACCAACATGGAGAAACCCCGTCTCTACTAAAAATACAAAATTAGCCAGGCATGGTGGCGTATGCCTGTAATCTCAGCTACTTGGGAAGCTGAGGTAGGAGAATTGCTTGAATCCGAGAGGCAGAGGTTGCAATGAGCTGAGATAGTGTCACGGCACTTCAGCCTGGACAACAAGAGCTAAACTCTGTCTCAAAAAAAAAAAAAAGAAAAGAAAGAAAGAAAGAAATACCTTTAAAAGCAAACAAAATATACAACAGTACAATTATTGAAAAAAAAGTCCACCCACCCATTATGAAAACAATTTCATGAATTTAAATTTCTCTGTTTAATATTTCTAAGATTACATTCTTTATTCTTATTCTTTTTTCTTTTCAGAGAGAGGATTTTTTTTCTGACTTAAACTAGGGAGTAGAGATTTACCTTCTCCAACAGGCTGAGACTGCAGAAGGGGTTGATTGGAGATGGTTTGGGACCCGGCACACAAATCCTGGCAGGGTGGGGCTTCCAAGGAGATTCTCCGGGAGTTCATTATGCAGCTCTTCACCTATTTCATCAGAAATTGTCCTCTTTATGTTCATACCAATCATAGGTTCTAGTTTTGTGTGCATGTGACCCTAATCTTTTCTCCAAATAATTCTAGTTTTGAGTACCTTATCTTTACAGCACAGCCCACCATATAACCACTGTTCTGAGTGGAGCCTGATCTGGTTCACTTAAGTCAAAAGCCCTTGGTCAATTGGTTAACTGGAACTACATCCCTTCCTTCTCATCAGCCGCTAAGACCTACAATATTGTCAGCTAGGGCGCTGAAGCAAGGGGCTAAGACGTGGTATTAAGAGCTTGAATTAGGGCAGTGGCAATGGTAAGAAAAAGGAAATGACAGTTTTCAGACACTCTATGAAGGCAAAATTGACTTCTATTAAATGGGGGATAATAGCTTGCCTCATAGAATCAAATGAAAACACGTGTGAAGCCCTTTGTACCTTATAAGCCCCATTAAGTCCTGGTTGTTTCTGCTTTTGTTATGTTACTATTATGAGACTGCCAAGGATGAAACTTTCGGGGTTTCATCCAAATTTAAGGGGTGAATGGAAAGGGGAGGCAGGCAAGAGGCTGAAAGACAAAGGGACCTGAGAAAGATTGGCCAAAGACATGGGAGAAGAACTGGAGAGGAGGAATGTCCCACAGGCTGAGAGTGTGGGAGGCAAGGGAACAGTCAGGAGTGTGTGACAGAGGCCCAGGAGGGAGGTGGTGAAGACCTGAACTAGGTGGAAGCCGTCTGGGTGTGTCAGGATGTCTCTTGGGACACACCTGGGCTGGAGTTCTTAGTGGTTGATGAAACAAAGGACTGTCTTAGAGGGAACTGCAGATGGTGGCTGATTGGACACATTGATGAGGGCTGGCAATTGTAGGTGTGTGTACCTGAGGCCTGGCCAGATGCAGAAGAGGAAGGTTTCGGTGGCCTTAGGCTCCTACAATGCACAGAAAAAAAGGTACCCTATTGTGACTAGGCTTGATTCTCCTTCGCAAACAGAAACTACTGTCTCAGCCATGTGGCCCTCAGCCTTCTTGTGCAGTGAGCACCTTCCACTCAACCTCCACCCTTTTCCTGGGAAGCAGAATTAAAGAAGTTTCTTTTTTTCTTTTTCTTTTTTTTTCTTTTGAGGCAGGATCTCACACTGACACACAGGCTGGAGTGCAGGGGCACAATCACAGCTCACAGCAGCCTCCACCTGCCAAGCTCAGGCGATCCTTTCACCTCAGCCTCCTGAGTAGCTGGCTACAAGCACATGCCACCACACCTGGTTAATTTCTGTATTTTTTGTAGAGATGGTATTTCACCATGTTGTCTAGGCTGCTCTTGAACTCCTGAGCTCAAGGGATCAGCCTGTCTTGGCTTCAAAAAGTGTTGGGATTATAGGTGTGAGTCATGCCTGACCTATTTTTTTTTCTAGTATAATATTTATCTTAAAAATTTTGGCCAGGCATGGTGGCTCCTGCCTGTAATCCCAGCACTTTGGGAGGCCAAGGCAGGTAGATCACTTGAGTTCAGGAGTTCGAGAACAGCCTGACCAACATGGTGAAACCTGTATTAAAAATACAAAAATTAGGGTTGGCACAGTGGCTCACGCCTGTAAGCCCAGCACTTTGGGAGGCCGAGGCAGATGGATCACGAGGTCAGGCATTAGAGACCAGCCTGTCCAACATAGTGAAACCCCGTCTCTACTAAAAATACAAAAAGTTAACTGGGCATGTTGGCAGGCACCTGTAATCCCAGCTACTCGGGAGGCTGAGGCAGGAGAATCACTTGAACCTGGGAAGTGGAGGTTGGAGCGAACTGAAATTGGGACATTGCACTCCAGCCCAGGTGACAATGCGAGACTCAGTTTAAAAAAAAAAAAATTAGCTGAGCATGGTGGTGCGCACCTGTAATCCCAGGTACTCTGGAGGCTGAGGCAGGAGAATCACTTGAATGTAGGAGGTGGAGTTTGCAGGAAGCCAAGATCATACCACTATGCTCCAGCCTGGGCAACTGAGCGAGACTCCATCTCAAAACAAACAAACAAAAAACCAAATTGGTATGAATTGCAAGGTTATCTATGTCAGTGTTAACCTTTTTCCCCTTTCCCCCCCTTATTTATGTATGTATTTGAGACAGGATCTCTCTATGTTGCCCAGGTTGGACTTGAACTCCTGGGCTCAAGGGATCCTCTCACCTTAACCTCCTGAGTAGCTAGGATTACAGGCATGTGTTTATGGAACTGGATGGTTCAATCCATCTTTCACTTTTATCATTTAACAGATGAGGATACTGAGGCCAGAGACCATCACAGGCATAATTAGTGACAAAACCAGGATTAGAATCCTGGTCCCTTGACTCCTTGTCTAATACCTTTTACCTCTGGTGACGCTACTGCAAGACGACTTGGCCCCCGTAGTACCCATGATCACCTGGCTGCCTGAAGAGACTTTTCTATTAATTAGTCCTTATTGTGCCAGGCATGGCGGCTCGTGCCTGTAATCCCAGCACTTTGGGAGGCCAAGGTGGGTAGATCATGAGGTCAGGCACGGTGAAACCCCGTCTCTACTAAAGATACAAAAATTAGCTGGGTGTGGTGGTATGTGCCTGTAATCCCAGCTACTCAGGAGGCTGAGTCAGGAGAATCGCTTGAACCTGGGAGGCGGAGGTTGCAGTGAGCTAAGATCGTGTCACTGCACTCCAGCCTGGGCCACAGAGTGAGACTCCATCTCAAAGAAAAAAAAAAATTAGTCCTTATTATGGCTTGCCAGGCCTAAAAGCCCTGGCACTGGGGTCTTATTAAGGGACTTGGTGGTGACCATTGCAGGGATAAGGCTTCAGAAAAGATGAGCCCTAGCTGGTTGTGGCAGCTCACGCCTGTAATCTCAGTACTTTGGGAGGCCAAGGCAGGTGGATCACGAGGTCAGGAGTTTGAGACCAGCCTGGCCAATGTGGCAAAACCCCATCTCTATTAAAAATACAAAAAATTAGTTGGGCGTGGTGGTTGGTGCCTGTAATCCCAGCTACTCACGTGGCTGAGGTAGGAGAATTGCTAGAACCTGAGGGCAGAGGTTGCAGTGAGCTGAGATTGCACCACTGCACTAGAGCTTGGGCAATAAGATTGAAACTTCTCCTCAAAAAAAAAAAAAAAAAAGGATGACCACTTTCTGTGCTTATCAAAAACAGGGGTGGGCCAGTCACAGTGGCTCAGGCCTGTAATCCCAGCACTTTGGGAGGCTGAGGCAGGCAGATCATTTGAGGTCAGGAGTTCAAGACCAGCCTGGCTAACACAGTGAAGCCCTGTCACTACCCAAAATACAAAAATTAGATGGGCATGGTGGCGGGTGCCTGTAATCCCAGCTACATGGGAGGCTAAGGCAGGAGAATTGCTTGAATTCAGGAGGCAAAGGCTGCAGTGAGCCAAGATCACACCACTGCTCTGCAGCCCCAGCCTGGGTAATACATCAAGACTCTGTCTCAAAGCAAACAAACAAACAAACAAAACAAAAAACCAGGGGTGGTGTTGGGGGAATTTCAAGAAATAGGAGATCATCAGAAGTAGGGAGAGATTAGAGGTAGGACATGGAGGCCGGGGCTAGAGTGGATGGGCTCCCATGGGCTCAGTGAAGCTCTGATCTAAAGCCTATGTGAAGGACTGAGAGAGGGAAGATAAGGTGATGGTGGGGTGGGCGGTGTCTACAGGGGTGTGGTAGACCAAGGATATGGGGTTCAGTATGGAATAGGGTAGATGGCTTTATCCAAGTTGAAAGAACCACAGTTCAGCCCCCAAACTGGCAGCACCTCTCCATCTCCCCTGGGCCTCTGACCACATTTTCCCCATCCACCCTTGGAGAGCTGGAGGTAATTGCTCTCCATTTGGCCATTACTTAACTTATTAATTGTCTAAAAGAGAAAAGCAGCTGGAGTGGGAGTGATTGGCAGAGAAAGCAATGGGTAGCAAGCACTCTAGGAGAATGGCTGTGGGCCTGGACCTGGAATGGGGCTAGAACACTGTTGGAGAGAGTGGGTCTGGTATATCTGGCTCTGGCCAACTGAATGCCCCTGCTGAGATCCAGTTTGAAGGAGCCACTTTTCAATTCTAATAGGGTACCAATGCTTTCACTCTCAAATACCCTGGCATCCCTGATCCAATCACCACTCTCCACTGTCATCAATCACCGCCATTTCCACTGTGTAGGCAGCCTCTAAGATGGCTGGCTCACAGTGACCCCTGCCTCCTGGCATTCATGCCCTTGTGCAATCCTATCCCTTTGAGTGTGGGTTGTATTTAATGACTCACTTCCAGTGAATAGACTTCAGCAGAGGCTGCAAAAACCCTGTGGCTTCTGTCTTGGCTATGCTCTCACTTGCACTGAGGAAAGCTAGCTGCCATGTTGTCAACTATCCCATGGAGAAGCCCACATGGCAAGGAATTCAGGAAGACCCCAGCCCAAGACTCATCAAGTTCCAAGAGCCTAAAACGGACTGAATCCTGCCAACAATCCTGTGTGTGAACTTGGAAGTAGGTTGCTTCCAGTTGAGATAACAGATGAGGCTACAGCCCCGGCCGACACCTTGGGAGCAGCTTTGTGACAGCCCCTGAGCCAGAGGCACCCAGCCCTAAGCCGTGCTCAAATTTCTAACCCATGTAAACTACAAAGTAATAAATGCATGTTGTTCTAAGCTCCTGAGTTTTTTGGGTAATTTGTTATGCAGCAATGGGTAACTAATACAGCCACCATCACCATCGCCATCTTCAAATTCACATCATCAGTATCACCATCATCACTCCCATCACCACCATGCTCTCAAACTCACCACAAAAACTGCCATCACAGCATCACCACCATCACCACCACGACTTCATACTTAAATATGGATCTCATCATGAGCATCACCACCACAGTCATCAATAGTAGCTGCAAAATTCTTCCTAGTATCCAGTATGTGCCAGACCTTATGTAAGCCCCAAGGTTGTGAAGAGACAAAAGACATAGTGTGTGCCCTCTCAGAATCAGCTGGGGACTCTAGTTAAGAGATTAGGACACATTCATATAAAGTGAATGGTAAGGCCGGGCACGGTGACTCGTGCCTGTAATCCCAGCACTTTGGGAGGCCAAGGCAGGCAGATCACTTAAGGTCAGGAGTCTGAGAGCAGCCTGGACAACATGGTGAAACCCCATCTCTACTAAAAATACAAAAAAATTAGCCAGGCATGGTGGCAGGCACCTATAATCCCAGCTACTAGGGAGGCTGAGGCAGGAGAATCTCTTGAACCCAGGAGGTGGAGGTTGCAGTGAGCCAAGATCGCGCCACTGCATTCCAGCCTGGGTGACAGAGTGAGACTTTGCCTCAAAAAAAAAAAAAAGAAAAAAGAAAAGAAAAAAGTGGGAAGTCAAAGAAGCCTATGTTTATTGCCACATTGGGTCAGGGTGGGAGGGAAGGCTTCATGGAGGAAGGGTCCCCAAATCCAGGGGACATAGAGATCTGGATAGGCAGAGGAGGAAGGGAAAGACATGAGTCAGCCTGAGGCTTCAGGTGAAAGATGAAGTGAGGAGATTGAGCCAGAGGGAAGGCCAAGCAGGGGAGCAGTGAGAGATGAGGCTGGAACCAGAAAAGAAGCATATGGAGGTATAATGCATTATACATTTGTGCATGACCCTATACTTTCCAGAGCAGTTTCTGCGCCATCCTCTTTAACAGATGAGAAAACTATGGTTTAGAGCAGTTTAAAGAATCTGTTCAGTTTCCAGCTCAGGCATGGGGAGACAGTCCTGGGGCTGAGGCCTCCAACTCTCTGCTCCAGTGGGAGGCAGTATGGAGCGATGGTATCCATCCAACCTGAGTCCCAGTTCCTTCCAGCTGGTAACAACAGGCAATTATTCAACTGCCACATCCACTATACCTACTACCTCTCAGGCTGTTGTATGGGCCAGATAGATGAAAAACACTTCATATATCTGCATGGTGCTTGGCACACGGCAGCCTGCTCACTCCATCACCAGCCTCTGCCCACCGTCTCCTCTCCATCACCTTGTCTACTCACTGGAGGCTGGGTGGAAGTTGTCTCGTTCTGTATCCAGGCAGGCCTGCCACCCTACACCACGCCAGGGGGCACCATTCACAGGAGACAGAGGCTAGGAGGAGTTAGGAAGGAGACGCTATTGACCAACTGCCTCTCAAACCTCCCCCTCCAGAATGTCTTTCAGGATTGGTCTGAGGAGAGTTGACAACTCCTCCTCTCGGTTCAGGAGTGTTTGTCCAAGAAAGTGCCTTATCTTCTTTCCCAGACAGACTGTGCCCTCACCTCACTTCAGGAGGCGGGGCTCAGAACTGGGATCCTAAGACAAGAAGGAACCCTATGAAGCCATGTCCAGGCCCAGCCTTCAGCCAGGGAACACACCAGGAATCTCAATATCTTCTTTGTTTGTTTTTTGAGATGGAGTCTCCCTCTGTCGCCAGACTGGAGTGCAGTGGTAAAATCTCGGTGCAAACTCTGCCTCCTGGGTTCAAGTGATTCTCCTGCCTCAGCCTCCTGAGTAGCTGGGACTACAGGTGCGTGTCACCATGTCCAGCTAATCTAATTTTTGTATTTTTAGTAGAGACGGGGTTTCACCATGTTGGCCAGGATGGTCTTGATCTCTTGACCTCATGACCTGCCCATCTCAGCCTCCCAAACTTCTGGGATTACAGGCGTGAGCCACTGCGCCTGGCCAAATCTCACTGTCATGTAAGAGGACAATGCTATTGGTACAATTGTTTATAACTTTCATATCTCCAGCTTTGTTGATACTATCACCTTAGGGCGCAGGCCTTACATTTGCGTCACCCGCATTTTATAGATGAATAAACCATAGCTCAGAGGTTAAATGATGTTGCCCAGGACCAGTGAAGCAGCAAGTTGCTGAGCCTCCGCTAGTCCAGGGCCGTTGAATGCAGTGTTCTCTCCCCACCCACACTGCCCCAAGGCTTAGAGAGATTCAGTGACTTGCACGAAATCCCTGCACTTGGAAGCTGTAGGGGGGTTAGAACCCAGGCCTCCTCTCCAGCCCCCAGAGCAGTGTTCTTTCTGCTCCATCACACTGCACTGGGTAGAAAAACTGCTGCAGGGAAACAAGTTTGGCAGTTGAGAGGGAGACAGAAGGGGAGGGGAGGAGGAGGGAGCTTTGGGCCCTGCTGGTGACTGCGGAGGATGGGGTCGATATAGAGATGGGAGGGTTGGGACACCAGGGTCCCCAGGTGGCCGGGCCTGGGACCAGCCCTCCTCACTCCGTCAGGCCTGGGGCTGCAGGCTGCCAGTGCTCTTCCATCAAGACCCCAGAGAGCCTGAAATCAAATATTCCTCCTCCCCTGCTCAGGCAGCCTTATTGCCATTGACAGTAAATGTATTGCTCTAATCTTTTCTCATTTTGCCAGGATGGGCTCCATTCTGACCTCCCTCCCAGCCTTGAAGGCTTCACAGAGGCAGGAGGGAGGCACGGAGGAGCAGGAGGAATGAGATGGGAGGGAGGTGCAGGGGGTGGGCTGTAAATGGGGCAGCTGCAACGATTCCAGGTTTCATATGGCCTTGTCTCTAGAAGGCTGGAAGAGACTTTGAATTTGGAGGAAGTCAGCTTCTCTGCGTTCCCTGAATGAAGGTTTCCCTGGGAAGGCAGATGGGAAAAGCTTGGTAGGCAGTAAGGAAGCAGGCTCCGGGGCCCTGGAGAAACAGACCAGGCTGGGTATGTGGGGGCAAATGCTGGAACCAAAATTCCAAGCTTGGGAGACTGTCCTGTTGAGAAAGTGAGTAGGTAGGGTGTGTGCACCCTCTCCAGAGTGGCTGGCCTGCCTGCCTGTCCTGCTATCCTCTGCCACCCAGGGAAGCCTTGCCAACATGAACAGCCCTGCTCTTTTGGCTGCCTCCACTCTGGCCTTCTCTGCTGGGGAGCACTCACTTGGCAAACTTCAGACAGGCACTGTGGGAGAATCAGAGGTGTGGGAGGGTAGGAGGAAGAATCCTGGGAGGCACTCAGCCTGGGGGACAGGGATGGTGCCCAGAACCCAGGCAAGGGATGGAGGGGCAGTTAGGGCGGAGGGGTTGTGGGAAAGAATTCACAGCTCAGAGCCAGCTGAAATCCATGAGAAGGGAAGAGCAGATGAGTGGGGCTTGGCTGGGGAGGAGAAGGGTGGAACCTCTAGAGCAGGAGTGAGGCAGGCGGAGTCCATTGCTCCTGCCTGAGAAGCCAGGAGGCCAGAGGCCCTGGATCCTACTGCATTCGTTCTGCTAAAATCAGCCCTGAGTATGTATGTGTGTGTGAGTGTGTGTGTGTGTGTGTGTCCATGTGTATCTGTTTTTCCCATGGTAGGATAGAGTCCCTGTGTCTCATCATGGTGGGTGTCCCTCTGTTTGAGTGTATATTCGGGTTGGGTCAGAAGATTTTCTGGATCCTGACGGTTCATGAGTGGAGAGGGCCTCAGCCTCTGGCTGGCTTCTCCCTGTGAGGCTCTCTGGCCCCTCCCAGGGAGAAAGTCCTGGCTGGAGTGGCAGAGCTGGGTGGAGCTCTGCCTGGGGTTCTGCAGGAGAGGGAAGGGAGTGTAAGGAAGGTTCTGGCCTCTCAGTCCTCTCTTCTGGAAATGAGCTGCAGCCTTCTATTGCTGGACAAGGTAGGCCCCGCATGTCAGCAAAGATCTCAGAATTATTCCCTCTCTAGACAAACCTCCTTGCCTGGCATGACCTTCCTCCTCTCTTCTGATTGTCTCAGCTCCACCTTCAGAATGGCTTCCCTGACTGCATAGGTCTCCATTCATTCCCTGCACTCGCAAGGTGCATGGGAAGTCACTCACTTGAGATGGCCATCCTGCCTTGTTAGGAAACTTTTCTCCTCTCAGTCCCTTCTTGTCTGAGGATAGCTGAGGTGGAATTTGAGAAACTCTGTTTCTATGCCTCCAAGGTCCAACCAGTCAGGAATGGCCACTGGCTGCCACAGGGGCCCCCATGCAGGTGAGGGTCCAGTGCTGCGGACCTGGGACAGGTCACCCCCTTCTAGGACCCTTACCTCCCTCAGCTCTGGAGAGACACCTCCCTTACAGAGTCTTAGGTCTAACAGGTCTTAACTGTCATCTGTAGAGCCTGGGCCAGAACCTTGACTCCACCCCTCTCTCCGTTTAGAGCAACCTGCTCACCGTGGACCTCAGCTTTGGCGTTGCACAAGGGCTACAGCGCCCCCTGGTGGCCCAAAGCCATTTCTCCCATGTGGCTGTGTAGGATGGCCGCTGATAATCTTTTTATTTTTTAAATTTAAGCCGGGAGCCATGGCTGACGCCTGTAATCCCAGCATTTTGGGAGGCTGAGGCCGGTGAATCGCTTGAGGTCAGGAGGTCCAGACCAGCCTTGCCAATATGGTGAAACCCCGTCTCTACTAAAAACACAAAATTTGCCAGGTGTAGTAGGCTCGCCTGTAATCTCAGCTACTTGGGAGACTGAGGCAGGAGAATCGCTTGAACCTGGAAGGTGAGGGTTGTTGCAGTGAGCCCAGATCACACCATTGCACTCCAGCCTTGGCGACAGAGCAAGACTCTGTCTCAATAATAATAATTTAAAAAATTTTTTGGCAGTGATGGGATCTCACTATGCTGCCAAAGCTGGTATGGCACACCTGGACTTCAGCAATTCCCCTGCCTCAGCCCCCCAAAGCATTGGGATTACAGGTGTGAGCTACTGTGCCTGGCCCAACCTTTTTAATTAATTATTTATTTTTAATTTTAAATTATTTTAAGGTAATTTACAGAACCCAGCCCAACCTTTCTATTTCCCAAAAAAAATTTCCCTGGCCATGACCATACGGTGATAATTGTACTTTTGTTATCTTTTGACTGAGAAAATACATAATGATTGAGTTCTGGATTGCATCATTAAAGCTCATTTGGATCTCATCTCCCAGTAATCACACAGTTACACAGTCAGTTACACACAGATGAGCTACTCAGACTTTATGGAGGCCAGGGGCTGAGTCTCTCATGATCACTCCAAGGGTACTACAATTTGGGAAACACAGATCTATATTGCTTCTTATGTTACAGATGAGACCTAGAGAGAGGAAGGGACCTGGTAAAATTCACTCAGCTAGAGAAGTTGTGCCAAAATTTGAATTTAAGATAGATGTTTGTCAAAGGGACTGCAGGCTCTTAAATAGGGAGGAAGGTGCAGACAGGATTGGGAGGAGGGGGCAGCAGGACAGGGTTGTCTCCAATAGGGGCAGGGAGCCCCCACCTTATTTCCTTACCATTCAGATTCAGGTAAAATATGCCCATAAAATATGACCTATGGGAAGGAGATGTCAAAAGAACAAATATAGGGATGAGTAGAGAGCGCAGCCACCTCTGCTTAAAGCCCCTTCCCCTGCATGCCCAGGCCGTACAGGTCACTTAACCTCTAGTTTGAGAGTCATTTAGCCTCTAGGCAAGTTTGTTTATTTATTCATTTATTTAGAGACGGAGTCTTGCTCTGTCCCGCAGGCTGGAGTGCAGTGGCAGGACCTCAGCTCACTGCAACCTCCGCCTCCCAGATTCAAGCAATTCTCCTTGCTCAGCCCCCCGAGTAGCTGTGATTACAGGTGCCCACCTCCATGCCTGGCTAATTTTTGTACTTTTAGTAGAGACAAGGTTTCACTATGTTGGCCAGGCTGGTTTTGAACTCCTGACCTCAGGTGATCCACCCATCTAGGCAAGTCATTTAACCTCTCTGAGACTCAGGCTTCTCAATGGTAAAATGGGAGAGAACCATAATGTCTTTCATACTCCTCATGACTGATGTGAAAATCCAATTAAATATGTATGGAAGTTTTTGTACACAGCAAAGTGATGGCAGGTGTGGTGGCTCACCCTGTAATCCCAGCACTTTGGGAGGCCGAGGTGGGCAGATTACCTGAGGTCAGGAGTTTGAGACCAGCCTGGCCAACATGGTGAAACCCTGTCTGTACTAAAAATACAAAAATTAGCTGGGCATGGTGGCGCATGCCTGTAATCCCAGCTACTCCGGAAGCTGAGGCAGGAGTATGGCTTGAACCTGGGAGGCAGAGGTTGCAGTGAGCTGAGATTTCCCCAGTGCACTCCAGCCTGGGTGACAGAGTGAGACTCTGTTTAAAAAAAAAAAAAAAAGCAAAGTGACTGGGGAAAGGAACTTGGTGCCCATAACCTCTTTTTTTGAGACAAAGTTTTGCTTTTGTTACTCAGGCTGGAGTGCCATGTCGTGATCTCGGCTTTTTGCAACCTCCACCTTCCAGGTTCAAGCGATTCTTCTGCCTCAACCTCCAGAGTAGCTGGGATTATAGGCATGCATCCCCATGCCAGGCTGATTTTGTATTTTTAGTAGAGACGGGGTTTCTCCATGTTGGTCAGGCTGGTCTTGAACTCCTGACCTCAGGTGATCTGTCTGCCTCAGCCTCCCAAAGTGCTGAGCCACCATGCCCAGCCCCATAACCTCTTTTTCTCTTTCTTTCTTTCTTTCTTTTTTTTTTTTTTGAGACAGAGTCTCTCTCTGTCACCCAGGCTGGAGTGCAGTGGCACGATCTTGGCTCACTGCAATCTCTGCCTCCTGGATTCAAGCAATTCTTCTGCCTCAGCCTCCTGAGTAGCTGGGTCTAATTTTTGTATTTTTTAGTAGAGACTAAAAAATAGTCTCTACCATGTTGGCCAGGCTGGTCTTGAACTCCTGACCTTGTGATCCGCCTGCCTCGGCCTCCCAAATGTTGGGATTACAGGCGTGAGCCACTGTACCGGCCATAACCACTTATTTAATCTTCAGCTCAACCTTGTGAAGTAGGTTATGTTCACACTGGAGGTAACAGAAGCAGAGGGTAACAGGGAAGTTGAATAGGGAGGGAAAGAGCTGAATTTGACTCCAGATCTGACTGGGGAGAACTGGCTCCTAGCTTGTCTTTCAGAGTTAACAGTTAGTAGAAGTGGCACTTGTTACAATTTACATGAATCTCTGGTCTGCTTCTTAGAACCAGCTACTTTCCTTTCACTCTTGGCAGCCCTCCTCTCTATAGTTTCAGCCATTGTGAGTCCAGAGCAGCAAGGTGTGTCCTGAATACAGTGCAGACAGGTGGTGGCCTTTGCTTGGAGCAGGAGTTAGCTGAGGCCGGCAGAGTACAGGACTGTGTGTGGCAGTAGAACGCCAAACCTATTTGCACATCAGAATCACCTGGGAAGATAATTTTTAGAAAATTCCCGAGTTCCGTACCTCATGATTCTAAGCCTTGGAGCTGTATTTTCAATGCTGGTGACCAGGTGAGCTTGGGAGGGGGAGGGGGAGGCTACTTTACCATCTCCAATACAGCCACTCAACATGTTGTTCTAGAGCAGTGGTTCTCCAGATGTGCCTCCCGGATCTGCAGCATCAGCATTGCCTAGGAATGCATCGAAATGCAAATTCCTGGGACCCATGGAAGGCCGATGGAATGAGAAACTCCATGATGGTCCTCAGTGATCTGTATGTTACCAAGCTCTCCAGGGGATTCTGATGCGTGCTAAGGTTTGAGAAGCGCTGGTATAGAGCAGGGACTTACTGTGGGTGAGACACATTGTTAGGCAGGGGACAGGATGGGATGAATAAGCTACCATCTCTGTTTTTTTGTTGTTGTTTTTTTTATGCAGAGTCTCGCTCTTACTGCCCAGGCTGGAGTGCAGTGGCACGATCTTGGTTCACTGCAACCTCTGCCTCCCGGGTTCAAGTGATTCTCCCGCCTCAGCCTCCTGAGTAGCTGGGATTACAGGAGGTATGTGCCACCACGCCTGGCCAATATTTGTATTTTTAGTAGAGACAAAGTTTCTCCATGTCAGTCGGGCTGGTCTCAAACTGTGATCTGCCCACCTCAGCCTCCCAAAGTGCTGGGATTACAGGTGTGTGCCACCACACCTAGCCTGCGGTCTCTGTTTTTATTTATTTATTTATTTATTTATTATTATTATTATTTTTTTAAATGAAAGAGAGAAAGAAAGAGGAAGAGATTTTAGAAAAAGAGAGAAAAGGAGAAAGAAACAGCAAAAGAAAGAAAAAAAGAATGAAAGAGAAAGAAAGAGGAAGATATTTATTTATTTTTGAGATGGAGTTTCGATCTTGTTGCTCAGGCTGGAGTGCAATGGCGC